>PVIJ01006804.1:0-88309 GCA_004024925.1 Scalopus aquaticus
TTCAACAGAGTTTTGTAGTTTTCTTTGTATAAGTCCTTTATGTCTTTTGTTAGATTTATTCCCAGATATTTTATTTTTTTGGTTTCGATTTTGAAGGGGATGGATTTCTTAATTTCTTCTTCTTCAGATTGGGTGTTTGCATAGAGGAATGCTACTGACTTTTGTGCGTTGATTTTGTATCCTGCTACTGTACTGAACTAGATGTGGTACATATACACAATGGAATACTATTCAGCATGGAAAGAAGATAAACACATGCAATTTGCAGCGACATGGATGGAATTAGAGGGAATCATACTCAGTGAAATAAGCCAGAAAGAAAAAGAAAAATATCAAATTGTTTCACTTATAACAGGACTATAGGGAGGCTGGGTGGGAGAGAGACACTCAGCAGTGGGGGGGGTGGGGGGAGGGGAGGATATGGGCACAAAATGGAAGAGAGGAGAATACAGGGGACCATGGAGATGGGTCACGGGTGAATTGGTGGTGGGCTGCCCAAGGGGAATACAAAATGTAAAAGACATAAATAACAATAAAAAAAAAAAAGAAAAAGAAAACAAATAAAAAAAAATCTTGATTTGTAGTTAATTTTGCTCCTTTTGTCCCAGACTAACCTGGCCCCTTTGGCCCCTTTTGCACCTTTCCTATGGCTTCCCAACAGAATATACTTTAGACTTGTGGCAAGGTTTGGGGCCTCAGCAGTCCCACTTTGGGTCAACCCTATTTCACTAGATATTTACCCACTATGGAATTGTTAACTTTGGGTGTTTAATTTAGAACGTTCTTTGTTCTCTCACTATGCACACCAATTCTATGAAATGTCTTTTAATTAGAGTATACTTTGTCTTAGTGCAGCAGATGGCAGAATACCTTTAGAGTATGCAAGTTTGGGGATTCTAGGGTGCCCCCCAATCTGCCTGCTAACAAACCCAGAATATACAATCTAGAGCTAAAAGAAATTTCCCACCACTCTTTCAACTATAGAACAGGTAAAGATGAACATGTAGTTTTTTGTACACCATCGGTGAGAATGTAAATCATTGGAGCCATTATGGAAAGCAGTGTGAGCAGTACAGAGTTCCTCAAAAAAAATGAAAATAGAAATTACACGTGGTCTGTTTAACTCTCTTCTGGTTACTTAACTTAAAAATACAAAAACATAAATTATTGCAACATCACTATAATATCCAAGAGCTGGATATATCCTAAGTGACTATCAGTACCTGATTGTATAGAGGAGATGTGATATATAAAACAATAAAATAATACCTATTAAAAGGATGAAATCCTGACATTTGGAGCAATATGGATGGACCTTGAGGGATATTTTATGCTTAGTGAAATAAGTTGGAAGGAGAAAAACAAACACCATGTGATTTCATTCATATGCAGTATATAAAGAAAGCAAATAAATGAATGAACTAAATAAAACAAACAAAATTTTAGACTATATAGCCAATAAATGGTTACCAGGAAGGAAAGGAGAATATGTGGATATATTGGATAAAAGAGATCAGTTGTTCTTCTGATGGAGAACAAATCCATTAAAAACTTTACCATTCTCCACAATTATTGATAATGGCTTCACAATGACATCTGCATTTTTTTTCCCAGACTTCTAACACTTGCTTTACCTAAGTCTGGAAATTCTATCCCTTTATGAATTTATTCAAAATAGTTGCTTCTCCACTTATAAAAGAAGCCAAAACATTGACAAAATAGTCACTTTTTAACAATAGTGGAAGTGTTTCTCTGGAAAAAATTTCTTTCAAGTATAACTAAAAATAATGTCTCCTGTTCCTTCCTACTCAATGCCCCAGTGAATATATGCAAATCTCAACTGTCACAGTTCCTTATTAAGTGAGACATTATAAAAACATTGACCTATAACATTAAAAACATTGTTAATTTATAGATCATAGCTATATGAACTATGGTTTTTCTAGCCCCAATTTAAGGAAATAATAGGGATCAAAATAGGTAGAAGCATAACGACTTATTTCAAAATGTGTAATAAAAAAATATAGCTTACCTATGCTTTACCTGACTGTGACCAAATTCAATCACTGATCACTGCCACAATATTTTCAGTGACTGAAAGCAAACCCTTTCATTCTATTGATTAAAATCATTTCCAGGATGCTAATAAAATGTAGGTAAGAACTGTGGTGAATTAAGTGGAAGAGAGAAGAGAATCCTTCACAATTTGTTACTCTATGATGTAGTCTGTGATGACAAACTCCGAATAGATAGGAGAGAAAGAAAAATTTGAATCAAAGGATGTATTTCTGACTCTGACTCTGCCATTCAAGCATTAAGCCAAATATGCCACTACACACCCTCAGTTACTTTGTCTTCAAAATGAGAAGTTTAAGAGCACAGGGACTGTGGTGATGGGTCACGGGTGCTATGGCAGTGGGAGAATTACAGGGGCTACACCATAGGGGAGAAATAAAATATTGTACAAAAATGAATAATGATCTAAGAAAAGAAATAAATTTAATTAGAAAAAACAGAATAGCAGTCTATATAGAAAATGAGAAATATATTAAAATCATAAACTTCCTATGTCTAAATTTTGATAGTTCGAAGTTCTCAGCTCTCTTTACATTTAGTTATTTGTTGTGATGTACTCACTCTGAATAATAATAATGATAATAATAATAATAACCATAACTGGTTAAAAATCATGTATAAAAACATCAATACATCCTGTTCCTATTTTTGCCCTTATTTAAACACTGCATATCTGAACTGACAAACTGAATTTAATCAATGGTGCCTAACACATTCTTGCAATGGCTAGTCTTTATCAATCACCAAAGTTTGTTGTGCTAACTTTGAAATAGCTGTTGATAGTGTAGTTATTCCATCCAGTTGTTACAAAAAGAATTTAATGAGTGTTTGAAGTGTGTGTGATTATGCTATTTGAAAATTATACATTTTCCAAGATAAGGATTAAACACAAATCAAAGGAAGTCAACATTTCATTATGAGTGGAAATGATTATATGTAATCGGCAAACTTTGAAGCTTTCTGCATTGGCATACTGAATAATCAACAGTGTTGTTTTGTCATTATCAGTAGGATTGCACTTTTGTAGTTTTTGAAAGGCCTGTTGTTTGCATAGTTGAAGGTAAAGAGGAAAGTTTGTTTTCCCACTAACATTTCATTGATTGTTTGCTCTTCATTGAGAGTTTGTGACACTTTATCTCCCTGGCAGCTGGACTTTTTACCTGGTTTATATGGAGTGGTTTCATTAGAACCCAATTGATTTTGCAATTGATGAGCTTAGTGACATACTGACATACTCAGCTAATATGTGTCTCTTATAAACTATTTCCTACCAGTGCCTTCTTTCTCCTGGTGGTAGCAGAACAATTGGCTCTGCATTTAAATGACCGCATACTGAAAAAGTAAAAAGTTACTTTGAGCCAGTCTGATGTAGTATTTATTCCTTATCTAAAGCAAAGATATTTTCTGCATTACTCCTTGCCAAGTTTTAACTCACTTAAGGTTGATTATTAAAGAAGTGAAGAAAGTTTATGTAATTCATTTTGGATGTCAAATAATGCCTTTGCAAAATGAAGACAGTCTTACAGAATACAGTATAAAAATACTCTAATAAACACTTTGATGAGTCTTAGTCTGTTTCATTGCCTAAACCATAAGTTTGTTTCTAAATATCTAACTCTTAAGTCCAAAAACTTTTCATGTCTGTGTGTATATTTTTTTAATGTCTGGACTTTCCCATAGTGATATTTAGGTTTTTAGACAATATTTCTGGCCCTTTTCTTTATAAAAAAATGATATTTAAGTCAAAATTATAAATTGATATAGGTGGTAGTTCTTAATCAAACTCAGTATACTACTGCCCTATTGTAAGAAAAATACAGCATGTCTGATTTTCCATAAGGAAACCCCAAGACTTAATCAGCTAAAAAATGTCCAAAGCAAAATCCTCTGGTCTATTATTTTGTTGTCCATGGGTTTTAATAACCATGTGGAGAGTATTGTTCAGTGTATTAGAGGGTGGTTCCTTCGGGAGAAATATTAAATGTACTAACAAAGCTGGATGGGAATGTCCTCTCTCTATTCAGCTTTTAGGGGCACTAAATTTATAGCTTCCAGTTGATTAAATTAAAATTCAATCAATACATATTTTTAAGTGTACATACTTGTTTTGAATGGAACAGCTTTGAATTACTGTTTTCAGAATTAATATTCAGATATATCTGTTGCCATTTTCTGTAAGTTGTTCAACATGTTTTAAATTATAAAATTTAATATGTCTGTACAAAGATCAAAGGAACAATGTTTAAAAGCTAAATACAAATATCTTTGTGTAATTTCCCATTATTCTGTTATATTGAGGATAAAAGATTATCTAAAATGTTGTCCAAAAAAATACTCATTTCTATATTTTTAAACTTTCTCCTGAATCAATTATTCTATAACACTTTTCCCTTTATTTTAAATCAAATTACATGATACATAATTCTTTCACAAAATCCTTTATTATAGGAAAATATCTTGTACTACCATATCAAAACCAGTGGAGCTAGTTTTAACATAATTCACTTTAACATAATTCACGTCACCATCTGAAGTGAATATATGCCTAGAAAGATAAAATACATGAAAAACTTGAAGATGTATTAAAACTTCTTTATAGCATCTAGGAGATAAAACAGCTTTTAAGAAATATATTTGAGACTAGATGGACATTATGTTTATCAAGTTTGTAAATTAGGTGTAGTCTTACTGCAATTAAATATAAAGCAAATTAATAAGTATGAAGTGTTAACATTACACTTCTCTTAAGGATATATTCTCAGGAAAGATAACATAAGTTAAACTAAGGTTTTCAGGTACTTGAATGAACAAACAGTATCTTGAAATATATCCTCAATCAATCACTTCCATCTGGGAGATGGAAAGATCCAGCTTTCATCTCTCTTGTCAAGTGGCTAGGTTATTGAAAGTCTAAATTAGAAATACTACAGAGCCTACATCCTGATAAACATAGCATTTAGACATTGAGATGTTCAAAAATTGTAATTGGACTTACAATTTTTTAAGAACAAAAGTTATTTCCTGTATTTCTTAACATATAATGTTAACTTGGGTCTTGCTATCTAATTAGTGGACAGTATGTATTTTATGTTTTTTTTTAATTAGTAGCTGATTTCCATAAAACGATACTAAAACAAACTACAAAGCGAGGAGGACTTTGTAAATTTCTTTGAGGTTGTTATATATTTTATTAGGTACAGCATGCTATACTGTAAGAATTGGCTAAATGATCAATGTATATTTCTATATTTATTCTACTGAGAATCACAGATGCTTATTAAAATTCTGAATAATGATGATGGTGTGGCTCCACAAAACTGTTAGTAACAGAATGATCTATACCATCTTCTGTGTTAATTTTCAGTGACATCAAATGCAATTTTAGACTGGTCAGAGGAAAGGAGCTGAAAATCATAGAGTGTGTTATTCACCAATAAATTAACGTTTTTATGCTTGAGCATCCAAAATATCCTACATAGAGATGATTTATACATTTTCTTACTTCACACATAGGTAATAAAGATATCTTTTTAGCTAGGAAAAAGTACTACAGTGTAGGTTATATGAAAAAGGTTAAAGCATAAGATTTTATAATTAATATTAATAGTTTTTAATTTATACTTTTTATAGATAAAATAGTCATTCTAGCAACTTGCCAACTGAAAAACAATTGAAAATTGCTAGTGTTGCATGGCTTTGATCATTCTCTTTTAGCATTATTTTTACCAACAAACCCCAGTGACATAAATTCAACACAGAATATCTTTCATATTCTCTTTTTATTTCCTCTCACATATTCTCAGGACAAATGAACTTTTTTATTCTTTGAAAAAAATATTTTGACAGATTCTTCTCTATACTAATCCTTTTTTATGTCATTTTTAAAATTAAGGTAACATTGTTTTACAACACTGTATATGATTCAGAAATAGAGGATCCCGCTTCTTCAGATTGTTACCATACCACACCCTCCATCAAATGTTTTTACTATAATAACTTCATACATAAACCAAGATAGTTCTGAAAATAATAGCAGGAAATAACCATTGAGTTTAATTTTAAGGACAGAATGTATGATGGAAGTAGACATGAGATATAATTAGTAGTCTACATCAAAATAATCATTGGTAGATCCATGAACTTTTAGAAAAATTTAACTCAATGCTGACTCCAAGTCAATGTACCATTGTAGAACAGCTAAAATCATATTGAAAGTCTAGAATCTACAATAGATTACAAATTCTATGTTTGGAGATACATATATATATTTTTTTTAAAGTGCATTCATATTTTTCAATACCAAGTGCTAACTTGGATTAACTTTATATATCTGCCTTTCCATTATAATTATATGAATGATGTTTAACAAAATGTATATACAGTTTCAAGGTTTCAAGTAGTCAATTAAATACTGGTAATGATTGACTTCCATTAAGGAAATTATTTGATATCAACTGCCAATCAAGTACTTTCTATATCTCTGACATTTCCCATACTGAATTATCCCAGACCAAAATTACATTATTTAGACAAGGATTGAAGATTGTTCATCAGATTATTTGAATGAACATAGAATTAATTACTCTACAATTTGAGGGAGTGCTTTGCTGTATTATAACTCTTTTCTAGGCATTTTCCTAGTCAGAACCCTAAACAATTTTTTTTCATTTTCCAGGTCTTCTAACTTTGCAAATACTTACATAATATATCTGTAGCTCTTATCTATACATAAATTCCAAATTGCATAGCCAGTACAACTTGGAATTTTAAATACCCTGACTTTACTGAGAATTTCTAACATTTAGGTCTTACCGTATCATAGGTCTTCCTTAAATCCCCAACATAAATAAACCCCTCTCCATATTGTCACTCTCATCACATCAACGTTTTCATATATTTTATAACTATCTGATGTTATTAGTTTAACACATTCATTTTCATAGGTGTTATCTGTCTTCTCCAACCTAAAGTAACTTTTCTCACAACAGACATCTTATGTCTTCTTCACTACTTTACTTTCAGTACCTACAACAATAACTGCATATAAATATGTACAACAATAATTTGTGGCATGAATAAACCTTTCATCTCAGATGTATATACACCATTTGCTAAACTCACTTATTTTTACAGAGACACCCCAAAACTAATTTGTATTGCTTGAATCATTGCCAGGTGTTTAGCAGTTCTTGACTTATAACTTCTAAATATCAGTGACACTCCTTTGTGTAATCAAGAATGTGTTCATATACTGCCAAAGTTACCCTCCTGGGGACAAAATTTCTCCAGTTTCAAAACACTGAACACAAACATGTTTTGCAAGCAAATAACCTTCAATATAGTGTGTATAATATTAATCTCATTGTATTTCCTCCAGTCCTGAGTGATATTAATCCACCTGATCAACAAACTTGAAATCACAAATTTTCTCCATGATCTTTCTTACTTACACATTTAAATCACCGCTAGATTATATTCATGATCCTCCCGTAGTATCTTTCCATTCTCATCAACAGTTTATGTGTCCACCCAAACTTTTTTTAACATTTCTCTGGATTATTTTATTTCCTTGATATGACTGATTAATTTGCTTAATAATGACACAGTACTCCGTCTCTCTCTTTGCCCTGTTTCAACAAGCTTAGATAGTAGGATTATCAGAAGACAATGTACATCTACTATAACTTTGCAGTTATCCTTGATACCAAGGATACTTATATGTCCATATGTACACACACAACACAGACACACACACACTACTTTTACATACCCAAAAGTTGAAATACATATTTAAATGGTAGTTTTATTTAACTCTTAGACAAAAATAATGATTGCACCAAATTTTCTTGTACTAATAAGAAATAAAATTAAGTTTTTTAATTCTATATGTATGAGTAAATTTAGCAGGTGTTTATATTCTTGACATCTACATATACCTTATCCTCATTATCATATAGTAGAAGACAGTCACAAAAGCCTTCAGTCTGTATGTATTCAATATATTACATAATAAAATTTAGCTTATTAATTTACCACAAAGAAAAATAAGTCAACTTTCATTTTTCAATTTTACTAAATTTTCTAGATAGCATGTAAAATTTCTTAAAATTTTACAAGTTCATAGTGAAATTATATCTAAAAATTATCACTTCATAGTACATAGGAAGTTAGAAGTACCCTACTCCAAAGAATATGAAAACTCTAACTGAAAAAAATATATGAACTTCTATGTTCAAAAAAGCAGCATTATTCACAATAGTCAAGATAGTCACAATAGTCAAGATGGATGATTAGATAAAGAAGTTGTGGTATATATACTCAGTGGACTACTATTTAGTTATTTTAAAAATGAAGTATTATCTCTTGTAACAGCATGGGTGGAATGAAGTTATTACGCTTAGTGAAATAAGTAAGAAAGTGAAAAAAGAGTTACTGGAGATGGTTTTACTCAAATGTGGGATATAAGTCACTAAAGAAAATAAACTTTAAACATATAACATCAATAATTGTTAGAGTCTGTGAAAAAGTGATGGTTACCAGAGGGACTAGTAAGAGGGATGGGAGCAATAGTCAGCAGGGATTAATTTGATAGTGTGATGTCACTAGAACTCTGGTGCAGGTGAGTGAATCTTTTTTTAAAATAAAGGTATGAAACTTTTATTCCCAAAGCAATATACTTTGTATATAAGAATAAAATCAATAAGATTTGATCAATAATAGACAGCTAATGTTATATAATGTGTCTACATATCTTATATCAATTAAATATATTAATTTGAATATACTTGGAAGTGGATTTCTTCAACTTCTGTGGAACTACTCATCATATAGGCAAAAGTCAATGATTATATATTCTTAACTACTAGAAGTGGTACAATTTAATTTTTGTGCTCATTTTGACATTTAGATTCAAGTATGATGTTTTAAAAATAAAATTTAATTAAGTTCACATTCCAAGGCAGATGAAAAAATATCAACTCTTCTAAAATAATAATTATATATCTAATTTAATGAGATGGCTGGAATATATGATGAATTGTACAAATGTGAATATTTTAAAGCACAATTTAAAATTTCAGATTCTGTTATGCCAGTTATTCAATATTTGTGATTTGTTTCTCAGTTGCCTAAATTATATTTTCATTGGGTTACACTAAATATCTACTCAAATGTACTGATCTTCATTACTTATTTTAATATACATCTCTGTTTAGAAATTAAAACTTTATTCCAAAGACTTGAATTCCATCAAATAGATATTTTCTTTCTGATAAGAAATTAAAATGTGTTAGTCACAAATAAGTTATATTACAACCATCCCCTTAAATCCCACTATGTTATTTTATTAAATGTTTATCAAATAGGAAAATATTCTATCTATAACATGGAAGATAAATCAGTAAAAGTGCATTGATATTTTTGTAGTTAATTTTTAAATTGAAGGACCTTTAAATACTTAAATCTCCACTTTTTTTTCTCTATTTTTCTTTAGTTTATCCTTTCTTTGACTTAACATTAACTTGGAAATTGAATAGAAAGACATAATTTAAAGGTACTAATTATTTAAGTAGAAAAAAATGTTTTTCCTTTCTGCAATTAAGAAACATTATTAGCATGACCTACCCAGTGTTTTCCTGTTAAAATTTATCATTTCACCTTGTACAGATTTTGTGAAATCATTTATGGTCAATTGCTATCATCTATATTCTATCCTATTTTTATTTATAATTTAAATATCCTATAGAATTTCTGTAGTTCACAAGCATGAGTGTAATTAATTAAGTTCTTTGTAAATAGTTTTTTGGCAGGTACAAGTAGACCTTCAATTTGAAAAACACACTTGAACAATGATTATAAATAATGCTTTAGTGTCCCAAAGGGTCTTGTCAGTGTAATCATTTATCTGTGTAAAAGTCTGTCATAAATTTTGAATAGAAACCAAGGCACTAAATGTCTGGCTTAAGTGCTGACTTCTCTGAAGCTAAAAAGGCATGTCTACTGATGTTAGTTGCTTTTTTCTTTTATTTGGCATTCATAAACTGTTTCCCCTTAGTGTGACTGTCTAAAGCAGACAAAGAAAAATAGGCACCACGCTTGCAGAAAGCACAAGTGACAGACGTTAGGACCTCTTGACTGTGTTTCTTGCAGTCAGGGGCATCCAGTGGAGAGCAGGTGGGGATTACATAAGACGGAGGAACATCTGCTTTGCCATGATGAGAGTCTATGATAGCGCTCTGTGTTATCCTGTAACAAGCCTAGGTAAAAAAGGAAGAAAGAAAAAAAAAATGGTTCAAGAAATTTCTATCACGAACAGAGCTAGTGCCAGCAGGTGAGAGCTCATCTGCGCATGAAGAGTTAGTTACCCAAACAAATAAAATCATATTTTTCTTTCAATGTAATCCACAAAGATGAAGGACAACTCTGTCACTGTGGATAATAACACAAGAAGTAAAACACATTTGATACATCCCAAGTAACACTAACACTTCTCAGAATATGTACTAAACACCACACTTAAGCTAAGTACTGACTGATTTCTCACTAAAGACCTGCTGTAAACTAGTTTGTTCTGATTATCATGTTTAATGTATTTATGAATGATAAAGACTTTCTGCAGAAATTTGAACATTAGTTGTTAGCTAGTAGTAGTAGTAGTTAATCTTATGTGTTGTTTGGATTTATTTACCATAATCCAGAGAGATTTTCTTTTCTCAAAAGATAATGGAAGTATGGAGGCTGGAAGGGGTTTTCAAATCTCCACTCACTCACATGTGTATGCCTGACCATAATTATTTATTAAGTGAATTTAATAATCTTACAAGAAAGTGCTCACAGTTCTATTTCATATTTTTGATAAACTCTTTTGTTTATCAGAAAGTCAATAAAAATACTTTAAAATGTGAACCTTAAAGATCTGGTTGTATTTTATTTTACTGAAAAACTGAAGACAAATCAATTAATGATTTAATTTTATTTAAATGTGGGCTTTTTGTGGTGTTCTTGTTATACCTAATTTGGGTTCCCATAAGGAGGCAGACATGCTTTCCAAGTTAGAACGCACTAATCATTTTTTTGTAGCTTCAACAGTATGAAAAATGTTCTCATCAAAGTTGACCTTGTAAAAGGTAGATTCTAAGTTCTCAAAACATATGACGTTTCAGTGAGTATCAACAAGTCCTGTTTTGATTGTCTTGCACACTGACAAAGGAACTAAAATGAAGACTAAATTATTTTTTCTGGATTACATGTAAAACATCATTACAGATTTTCAACTTTGTTTTGCTCCTCAAAATAGAGTATTTGAGGATTTTTAAATGAGCCTCGCAGAGCCTGAGCTTCTTCTCTTATCAACATATATTTTTCTCACATAAAAGCTTCATTAGCTTTAATGATTATATTCTTTCAATGCTAATATTTAATTATTTTGTTCAGTTGATATTTTTATACATGATAATTTTTTAACATTATAAATTTTAATGAGCTTACCTTCCCTTGGCTGTTATGTTTTTACTTATAAATATCTGGTGCTTTTATTTTAAATCACTCATTTATATTTCAAATCAAAACTAAAAAACCCACATCTTCATGCTTTTTTGCAGCGGGGTGCTGATTTCTGAGTATTTCTGTAAGACTTTACTCATCTTGCAACTCTACCCTGACTGAAATGTACTGTCTGAGCTTTTTAAACCCATTATGAATCAAGAAAGTCAGCTCTGCTTCCTGACCAAGAAGACACCCAAGTGCAATATCTAACTCGTTAGAGAATCATTTTTCCTTAATGGGTTTTACTTCAGTGACTCCTACTGATCATATTAGATACAACACAATTAAATATGTGCTTCTGTGTGGCTTTGCACACATATGGAACAATGCAATGACATTTGCAGTTGCTTCTTTTAAATAGCTTTAAGAAAGAACACACATCGACATAGAGATTACCAATAGCCACTTGTGTGGAGAAGAGCTGGAAAGGCTGGCTAGGACAAGAAAAACTTCAGCAGAGAGAAATGGCCGGCTCACGGAGAAGAGGTTGATTGTTTCTGTAAGGTTAGGAGTCATAAGGCAGACAGGAGAGATGTAGGCTAGAGATGCTATTTGAAAAGAGTCAATTAAGTCCAGAGAGGCAGGGAAGTGGTTCCAGATGGCAGGTAAAACACAGGAGAAAGAGAAAGTGGTGGAGTGGGTAGAGGTGAATAGGGCGAGGGGTGCATAGAAGAGACTAGGGAGGCTTTTAAATCTGAATTTAATGATAGAATAAAATAAGTACAAAGAAGCAATGTCTTGAAACAATTTTCAATAACAATTTAATGTAATTCAAGATCAGAGTTTTAAGTATATTTGCAGCTATTGAGGGTTCCAATAGCATGAGCCTTCACTGGAACCTCCTTTCTGCCCTAGACTCACTCTATCACCACTGAAGCCTAAGATCTACCTACAAATAAACACATGGCTTATAGTCCATATTTGAAAATAGCCCAGTACACTTTTCTAAATTATTTAACTCTACAATCATTAGATTTTTATGTTCTAACAGAAAACAAATTTATTAACCCACATTTCAAGAATCAAAGTGAGTTTTCCATGCCAACCTAACAGTTTATTTTATGGGGTTTAAGATGTAAGAAAGGAAAAACCTACACAAAACAATGTCCTTGATTTTTGCCTTCTGTTCAGTTAATAGTGATGGCACCTCTTAGAGTGGCAGAGATTTCCGAATACAACACTTAATCTATTACCTCCCAGCATGAAGAGTAAATATCTCTATTTCTGCTCTTGTTTTGGGAGGCTCTTTCAGCAGTACTAAGTAAAATCAGTTCTCATTGAGAACTTAGGTACTTCTCACACTTGTTTTAAATTTTTACTGAGCACCTGTTATGGATTAGGGACTGTGTGGTGTACTAACAATACAGTGACTAAATAGGCAATGTCTCCCTCTCTCTAAAGGCGTTTATAGAAGTGAGCGCATAACATTCAGAAGATAGTTCCAAACCCAAAAAAATTTTTTAATTACCAGAAAAATACAAGACAACATATAAAACCAGTGCCCTAATCATTGAGACATCAAGTGAGGTTTCCATGGTAAGTTGATCCCAGAGCTGTAATTAACCAGGCCATACTAACACCTTTTCATCTAGTAGCTCCCAAGGGGAGAACCAGTGTTGGTCAAGAATCCCCCGTAGTTGCTCAAATTGTCTGGTTTTATATTAATATATTTTACTCAAAAGGTTTTTAAGGCCTTGACAGCTGGTCAGCATATCTTTTTTTTTTAATTGATGTGCTATTTTTTTCACTATCTAAGAACTATCTAAGTTTTAAAAGTAAAACTTCACTCCTTTTAAATGTGCATACCACAATAAGACCACAGCCAAAGTTCTAGTTATAATTCGCCACTATCCAATTGACCTTTTCTACCTGTTTCTTTCCTATTCCCCTTTGCTTTCCCCTCTAGTAACCAAACCAGTCTAAGGGTTTGTTTCTTTGTTTGTTTTTTATATATATTCAACATATGAGTGACATCAACTAGTATTTGTCTTTCTCATTCTGACTTACTGAGATTAATCACATTTCAAGTTCCATCCATGTTGTCACAAATAGCAAGATTTCATGTTTTTGTTTTGTTTTGTTTTGTTTTATAGCTGAGTACTGAGTAATACTCCACTGTGTGTATATCTAGATATCTTCTATATCTAATCATCCAATGATGGACACTTGAGGTTGTTTTCATGTTTTGACTATTGTGAATAGAACTGCAATTAACTTAGGGATGCATATATCTTTCAAATTAGTATTTTTGTATCTGACTACATATTTAGAAGTGGAATTGCTGGATCATATCATAGGTCTATTTTTTAATTTTTTCGGAAAGTGCATACTCTTTTCCACTTGGGCTGGGCCAACTTACATTCCCATCACTAGTGTATGAAGATTCCCCACACCCTCATCAACATGTCTTATGTTTTTGATGTCTTATTAAGTCACTTTCAGAATCACTCTTTCACTAGAGTCTGTGAAGGGTAGGGTGCTGAAATTTATATGAGAAGCTCTTGAATATTAAATATAGTACTATAACCAAGGTAACAAAGCTTTCCTTAAAGAAATAATTTTGTGTGAGGTAGATAATATCATAGTTTTAAAAGATCTATCAGTTTTCTTTCTTACATAGTCTAGCTAATGACAACCAATCAGTGGTATCCAAATTTGGCTTCAGAGTAGAATTTTCTGTACAAAAAGACAATTGCACACACATCCCAATCTTCACTGAAGGCCTGGTATAGGAATCAATGTGTGTGTGTGGTGGCGGTGGGGGGTATATCCCATGTATATTAAGCTTTCTCAATTTTTTTTTTTTTTTTTTTGGCGGTAGTAGTTTTGAGATTTGTGTAATGCTAGTTTCATGGGGAAAATCTGTTGGGACTAACAGTAAGTTCTCCACCTACCACCAAGTAGCAATGTTCCCTTTCCTGTTATTCAGGATGCAGCATTCATCCCCAGTGTGGACCAATCCTAATATGGTTCAACCCAGAGAACCATTCCCTCTCCTGATCAACAGGACTTAGGTTTCTGGCCACTGCTTCTCCACATTTCTGGCCTGATGCACATAAAAAAAGACAACTGTATCCAAATGTCATCCAGGAAGGTCTGTGAGTTTTGCTGCTGCCAACTTCAGAGATAGATAATGCTTCAGAGTGCCGGGAGGACTTGAGTAGCAGAAGAGCTTGGATAGGAGAAAAGACAAGTTAATTAACCTGTCAAATCATTCCTTTCAGAGAGCATAAATTCAATAGAATCTTGCATAATGAGATATCATTTCCATATTCTTGCATCTTTTTGTGTTCTGATTCATTGTTCAAAAGTAAATACAAATTAACATGTGGGTTTTTTTTTTGCAAAAATCACATATGATCTCTGAGGAATTTTACAATATAAAACAATTCATACTATTCTTAAATTTTTATGTGCTTTGGGCTAGCTTGACAGAAGTTTACAACTGACTACAGTTGTCTCCTCACATGGCACACTTCCTGGTACGTATGAGAGATGAAATATGGCTCAGAGGCCTGATAATTCACTGGCTAACAGAGTGATATTGAATTCTACAACTCACTAGAGAACATCTGAAAAACAATAATAAATTGTAGTTACTAAACACATATTTAATAACAAAAATTTGTAAATTTGATTACTATTACATTTACATTTCCTCATCCATTAGGTCAGAGACTAGCAAATTTTGGCTCCCCAGTCTGTTTGGGTTTTTTTAAAAAAAAGTTTTTTTGAAATATCTTATCCTTAGTTTGCTTCTTTTTATGGCTATTTTTGAGTTGAAGCAACAAAATTCAGTTACTGTCACAGTTACTGTGACAGACTTTATCCCTTCAAATGCTAATATATATGCTTTAATGAAAGCATTTATGACTTTGTTTTAGGTAATTACATCACTAGAGTAGACAATTTGTGTAAATTTTAATAAAAGAACAATATTTGCTTTGAAAAATATGTAAAAGCATCTTTCATATAATTTAGAAATCAAAAAAATTTAAATGATTTGGTAGTAGTAGTTTTGAGATTTGTGTAATGCTAGTTTCATGGGGACTATGAAAAGATACCTTTACACATTTTTTGGTTGCTGATTTTTTAAGTTTGACAAATTAAGATGATGGACTGCACATTATTTAATAGTTTGTTTTTAATATAATGTGAAATATTGAGAAGTGTGTTATACATCCCCATTTGCTCTTACCTAGGCTTCACAATTTAACCACCAGACCCCTGAGCTGCATTTTATCACTCATGCCTAACATTAAATATGCCATGTGAGGAGAAAGTCCTAGAAAGAGTCAGTGTAAACTTCCGACAGAAAACAAGATTTCTAGATTGCCATGGCATTATCAACCAAGTGTGAACTATCCTCCTTCCTGCTTTATGTTTGTATGGACCTTGAAATCCATTTTGACATACTGGGAAAACAAGGTAGAGTAATAGGGAATGGTTGACCAAGTCCCCACCTCTGCTGGGTCTCAAATAACAGTCAGCCTGTTACACACCTGACAATGGTGAAGAGAAACATATCAAATTTAGAGCTCTGAATTTTTGTCTGAGATTGGATTTTTCAGTTAGTGAATTCAGACTCTACTACACAAACTAGAGTAAATGTACTTTTTTTTGTTAAACGTCATTAGAGAAGTAATAGGAGAGCTGTTATTAAAGGCATTTTATGACAACCCATAAGTTGTGCACTTGAGACCTAACATTTACATACACAATAATACTTTTATAATTTCAACCACTTTTATAAAGATTATATTGTATTGCTGATGATTCCAGGCTCAGATAATCATTCCTCAGTTTGAGCTCTAGGGTTACCACTTAACTGTGTGAATTCGGGAAAGTTATATTTTCCCTGAGGTAAAAGCAGGGATGAGCAGAATCATCAAAAAGAATTGTTGTCAAGATTGAATGTAGTAGTAAGTGTGCAATGCTTAGAGTAATGCTTGGCACAAAGAAATGAGTCTAAGTATTTCTAAATTTTATTTCTTAACTTAGTATTTATTGCAGTACAGTTATGCAGTGGAGTACACAAATCTAAAGTGCTCAGCTTGATAAGTTTTTAGAAAGTAAACACCCATCAAAATATGAGATCAACATATGAATTATTTCTGCATCTAGAAGGTTCCTTATTCTACTTTTCAGTCAACACTCTCCTCCCTGCCCATCCCACCCCCCCAAATATATATATATATATAACCACGATTCTGTTATCACCATCCATGGTTTAGTTTGGCCTGGTTTGGGACTTTTTGTAAATTAAATCTTACAGTGTTCACTCTGGAGGTGGGCTTTGTTCATTTATTTTTTTTTTTTTTATGTGAGTTTCATCCTTTCTGTTGTGAGAAGAGTGGCCATTCGTTTCACTGCTTCATAGCCTACCCAGCCTGAATTACCACATTTTTATATCATTTTAATGTTGGTCAATATTTATGTTGTTTCTGTTTTTTAGTTGTTAGAAGCAAAGTTACTATGAGCACATTTTTACATGTTGCTTGGGGCTATAAGCATTATTTTTGCCAAATATATGTGAAATTCTGTTGAACCTGCTGGGTCTTAGGACACACATGGATTAGTTTTGTCAAAAAACTCTGTTTACCGAAGTCATTGGACCAATTTAATTCCCAAAAGCAAAATATGAGGGTTTCATTTGTTCCGTGGCTTTATAAAAAACTTAGTATTGATTTGTCTTTTTAATTTTAGCCATTTTGCTGCAAATGTGGTGGCAACCCAAAGGATTTTAATTTGCATTTTAGTTAGTATAAACACTGGAGACTTTTGATGTTTAAAATCAAATACTGTATACTTATTGTTGATTTGAATATCCTTTTTAGTGAAGTGCTTGAACAAGTTTTTGCTCCTTTGATTTCTGAATTTTCTGTTCTATTCTTTTTGATGTGGAAGAGGTCTTTATTCTAGATATGAATTCTCTTTGGACATATATTTGTTCATAGCTAATGACTTGTTCTTTATTGTATCTTAAAAATTGTTGAAAATGGAAAAAAAACTCTCCTGAATGTTAAAAAAATCAAATGTATTATTGTTTGTTTTTTTTGGTTAATGTTTTTGTCACTTATAAAAGATTGTTTTACTACTTCATGCTCAGGGAAATATTCTCTTTTGTTTCTTATGGATATTTTGTTGATTGAGCTTTCACCTTTATGATTTTCTCAAATAGCAGGTTTGGTGAAATGAGATCAAATTCATTTTTTCAATATTCATTTTTATATTATCTTTTAGCCCAGTGATTCAGTGCGATTGATTAATAGACCACCCTTGCTTTCCCATTGAATAATGTCTTCCTTGTCATAATTCAGGTCACCGAAGATGAATTATTTTCTGAGCTCTCTACCCCACATCTTTTATTTCTTTTTCTCTTTTTGTACTAGCCCACACTGCTTTAATTAGAATAGCTTTATGGTAAACTTGATTACTAATAATTTAGGTTTCTAGGTCTGTTTTTCTTTGAAATTGCCTTACACCTCTATGTAAATTTCAGAAAAGATTTTCATTGTTTGTACACACACAGGCTCATACATGTGCACATTTGATATCACTTAATTCATACATCAGTTTCACTTTGTTTTGAATTGATATATTAAGCCTTTTGACTCTTCAAGCATGGTATGTTTCCATTGACTAGGCCTTCTTTAATTACAGACATCTATATTGTTTAATCTGCAACAGTAATATATTATACATATTTCAGCAGAATTAATAAAAAGTGTTTACTTTTTTGGGGCCTCCCTGTTGGCATAGTGGTTAAGCGCTGTGCTGTGGAGCTGTCGGAAGTGGCGACACGAGCTAGACGCCAGGCAGGGGTGACTCCCACATGGCACTGCAGACCTCTCCTGCCTCGCCCGCTACTCCACTCAGCAGTGTAGTTCTGTGGATCTGCCTGTTCTGCTACCTTCTGTCTCTGGTGAACCCTCTCGCCTCCCCACACCTCTAGCCTGTACCCCAGCTCGTATGCATAAATAGATAAATCTTTAAAAAAAGTGTTTACTTTTTTCATACTCATGTAAACAATGCAGTCTTTTAATTTGTTTAATGCTGATTGTCAGATACAAAAATGCAATATGCAGAAATGACCAGCAACCTTACTAAATTACAGTAATGTAGATTTTCTTTAATTTCCTACCTCATTTAATCATATCATCTGCAAATAATAATAATTGTGTTTCTTGTTGTCAGTATTCTATCATTCTCTGTTCAGTTGGTCTAGAATTTTCAGGTTTGTATTTAAAAACAGTGCTTATGGTGAATATTATTCTGGTTTTATCCAAACTTTGAAGGGGAAATTTCTATATTTCTTCATTTAATATGAAATGTCAGATTAAGGATGTTCCTTTTAATTTTCAAATATCCTTTAACATAAGCATTTCTTAAATTTTATTAAATTCAACAATCTATTAAATTTATTTATATATATTTTACATCATTGTTCATTTTTGTGCAATATTTGCTTTCTCCTTTCAGTTGTAGTCCCATAAAATTCCTACCATCAATTCACCCATGCACCATCTCCATAGTCCCTTGTGCTCTTCCCTCCCCTGTTTTGATCCTTTCCTTTCCCCTTCCCCTGGAGAATGTCTCTGATTTATAGTTACCTTTTTTTTATTTATTTATTTATTTATTTATTTATTTATTTATTTATTTATTTATTTATTTATTTTTCCTGATCCCTTATTTGGTTTCCCTGTATTCCTCCTATAAGTGAAATCATCCAATATTTATCTTTTTCCTTCTGACTTCTGTGTGGAGGTTCTTCAAACTACTAAATATGGAGCTACTATATAGCCTAGCAATTCCACTTCTAGGAATATACCCAAAGAACATAAAAACATTAACTTAAAAGGATACCTGCACCCCTATGTTTAGTGCAGCAGTATAAGATATGGAAACAACCAAATGCCCAAAAATAGATGACTGAATCAAGAAGACGTGGTATATGTACCCAATGGAATACTGCCAGGCAATCAAAAAAGATAAACTCATGTCATTTGCAGCTATTTGGATGGAGCTTGAAGGGTATTTGCTCAATGAATTTTAAAATCTTTTAGAATAATTGAGCATATTTTGTCCCTAGTTGTACTGATGTAAATTACAGAAGCACATGGGCCTCCCTGGTGGCGCAGCAATTGAGCTCTGCACTGTGGAGCTGTCGGCACCTCGCAATGTGAGTTCGACGCCCAGCCAGGGAGAATCCCACATGGTGCAGCAGACCTCTCCTGCCTCGCCGGCTGCTCCCCTCAGCAGTGTATTTCTGATCTGCCTGTTCTGCTCCCCACTCTCTCTCTGGTGAACCCTCTCGCCGCCCCACGCCTCTGGTCTGTACCCCAGCTTGTATAAATAATTTTTTTTTTAAATTACAGAAGCACATATTCTTTAAATTCCCTTTTATCACTATTAGTTGTACATTTTTTTATTTATTACTTATTTTGTTTATTATTGAAAAGTGATTACCTTTTTAACTACTATAATTTACAGATTCGGAATTATATACTAAGAATTTTAAAAGTTCATTCAATTTTCAACACTCACCACACTTTCATTTTTATGAAAAGGAATATAATACAGGAAATGGTTTCAACAAATACTACAGAACTAAAATAAAATAAAATTTTGAGATAGAAGAGATAATGACTGCAACAAGCAGTTATTGTGATATTGGGAATACAGAGAAGAGGTTATACATCTTTTTGATCAACTCATCTGTTCTGGGGTACTTAAGTTGTTTCCAAGGTTAGCTATACTAAATAGTGCTGCAATAAATATGGGAGTGCAAGTTCCCTTTTGAATACATGATTTTGAATTTTTGAATAGTTGCTTAGGAGTGGAATTACGGGATCTAATGGCAGATCGATGTTGAATGTTTTCAGACACCTCTGTACTGCTTTCCATAAGGGCTGGACCAGTTTGCATTCCCACCAGCAGTGTAGGAGGGTTCCCTTTACTCCATGTATTCAGTAGCACTTGTTGGTTCTGTTCTTTTTAATATGGGCCTTTTCTCACTGGTCCCTTACACCATTTTACCGATTCAAAAAACACAGCTTGATTTCGCTTTTTATTATTTTAGTTAAATACCATTAATGATTCACCCTGTTATGTTGATACTTGGCAAGCTCTGCCCATAATCATTGCATTATCAGAATATCTCATTTGTTATTATCCATTATTTTTCCATGACCAACAGATCCTTTTTATTAGATCTGCCTTTATTTTTTATGATACTATCTTTGTCTTCTTATATCAAGTTTCACCCCTACAACTACTTACATAACTCCATTCTCTGTCCCTGAATTATTTCAATATCTTCTTTTTGGAATTTATTGAAAAATTGTATGGTATTCTAGTTATGGGCTTGCCATAGCTTTGCAAAAAAAAGGTGTGCTAATAATTGTTTTATGAAATACTTATTAAGTGCTTGGTAAGAGGATAAATATCCTCTTTATCTTGTCTTGATTATATTTAGTTTGGGGTAAGTTTGGTTTTTTTTCAAGATTGAATGTCTTTTACCAGGAAGGGAGGTACCATGATTGGGAAGGTGGTTTTCTAGAGCAAGGCTCCTCCACGGTGCTCCGAATGTGCTGACCTCCACTTTTCCCCCAGGTGTGAGAAATTTCACTGCTTAATTGTGGGAGTGGAGGACTTTGTGCTTTCCACTGGGGGAGAAAAGATAAAGTATCTTACCATGATAATAAAAAATTTGAGTTATTACAATTATTGATGATTAAATAAACTTAAGGGAACTCTATAAAGCTTTGAGTGCTATCATAATCACACCTCAACTTCTCTGTGGAATAGACATGAAAAGAACCAGTTGTCTGTGAAAAGGAAACGCTAACTACTAAATATTCTCACTTTTGTTTAGTAAATCACCAACTTAGGCAGAATTTTCCTGCTGGGGAGTCACATAGAGAAGTAGTCTACAATAAAGTAGAAGAAGAGGTATAAAATACATGGGCACCCTTTAGCAGAGAAGCCCCCAGGAAGAAATGGTAGGAGTAAATTGCAGTTAAAGTCAAGCAGAGATAAAGAAAAGCTTGCTCATGAAGATAATGAACAATATTAGTTTGGCCAGTGGATCACAGCCACTGCTGTGTAGTAAGGAAAGGGTCCATAGAGAGTTATAGCCCCATATGTTCTTTTGCTTCTAGTCCAAAGTTTTGACAGTATAGGATTCCCCTCCCCAATCTTTTTTTTTTCTTAATCTAAAAGAATTATGCTAAATACTGGATGTGTAATTATAGTATTTTACAAAGAAATCATCTGTAATGTTTTGAGCACTTGAAATAATTGAACTAGTGAATACATAACCTATCTTCTGCTGTCAACCACTCTTTTTACAGCTCTTTGTTGGTGCCTAAGGTACATTTGGAAAACAATCTCAAACATATGAATGGCAAAACCCAATTTTAGTATTTTTTTTAATTAGCATTCAAAGAGGCATTAAATTTTCAAAGTAAAGATGCTTCAAATGGATCTGATTAACTACATTTCATTGATCCCTTTAACTAACTATGTTAAAAGATTTTATGCTTATCATGGTAAAAAGCCTCAGTATTTATTGAAAGGTCTCATTTTCAATCTCAGGGGATTTTCTTTGTGAAACATATGCTAGAAAGAAAAGTATTAATTGAATCTTCTCATTTACACCTTCCATTTGTTTTCATTCCAGCTGTGTCTCCTTAGATACTTGAGAAGCCAATCAGTTTTACACTTAATGGGTTTAACTGATTGCAATTATAATTTAATAAAACTGTTGCAAAGCAAAGGACAAAAAATGGGAATAAATACTATGTATTTATAGAAATGTATAAAATAATAATCCTAGCTTCCTTGGTCTATTTCTGCATGAAAAATTCAACTCAGCATATGATTTCTTCTTTAGCTTTTGTGACAGGCCATATAACATAAAGCAATTAAGCATTTATACTTAGCTCATGTAGTCAAGGTTTCCCAACATTTGTACTTTTGCTATTTTGAATTAAATTTTTGTTATTGTGTTCACTGCAGGATATTTAGGAATGTCTTTGACCTCTCTTTTCTAGAAACCAATAGTACTCAGCCAATACCCCAGTCATATTAATCAAAATTGTCTCCACACTTTACCAATGTCCCCTGAGAGGTAGTTACCTACTAGAGAATTACTGATATAAGCAAATAATAAGTTTTAAGAAGGTTTTTTTTGTAGATGTCCCAGTGACCCTATATAATATAATGTTTGGTGAGACAGGCCATTAGAAAAACATAAATTTTAAATTTGTTATTAGTAATGTTTTGGTGTTATTATTACTTTCTAGACTGCTTGGTATATAAACAGTAAGTAAATATCTCCGTGGTGTTTTATAGCCTATAACTATAGTTAGTTTTTCTGAACTATAAACATTTCATTATCCTTATAAAAATACTCGTATTTGTCTACTACAATTGATTATATTAAAAAAGAAAATGTAAACACTCTGTCAGAAAAGAATGAATTACTGCTTGGCCCAGTATTTTCTACATAGTGGTTATTCCATAAACATCGGTGAAATACGAATGAATAACCATGGTTCCTATTAGACCTTGTAATACCAAAATCAATATAAATATAGTCATAAAAAGTTAAAGAGGGAGCAACTTATTATAATGTTTGTAGAAAATTTATAGATCAAAAGATTAACAAGGACACAATATTTAGCTGGAAACTTTCACTCCATAGATGCTCAAATAGGAAAAAAAATATGACCGCTATCTTATTGGACAAAATGCAAAACTCACATTGAGATTCCTGGAATTACTTCAGATGAAACCAGGTTAGTGCAAATTAAATAAAGGAGAAAATTATTATTATTATCATAGACTCCCAATTAAAAAAAAAAGAATGGGTTTCAACAAGTTTAGTTTTGCAGAATACTGTAGAACACTCACCTTTTCTGTAAGATGTAATCATATTATAATCATTTATTTTCTATAGCTACCCTATAAAATGACAGTAGTAAATTTTGTAACTCTTACAGCTTTCTTTATTTTGGGATATTGAAGAGAAAGGAGAAGGAAACAGGGTGGCTAAAAATTTTACTAATGAAATTCTTATAAAGTACTTTTTGTTGAAGTGTGGAAGTTAAAGAATAAATTTTAAATCATGCAAATAAGCAGTCTTAAAGAATTTCATGCAACAAATTTTACTAAGTGGCTGTATTTACAGATATGAGAATTTGGTGATATTCTTTAAAGGTCTTTGTTATTAAATTCTTTAGCTCCTTTATATATAAGTGGAAACTTTATAGTTATTTTAAACATAAGGTGATTCCAGGATATCTGACAACCTCCTTACAAGACCTCTGATGTAAAATCTAATTATGAGCTATCAGTACTCATATAGCTTACAGGGAAATGATGGTAGGAAATTTGGACTTTGGAATAATTCATATTATTTTGTTGTCCCCCTGAGAGCATATATACATGTTCTAAGTTACCAATTTAAAAATACCTCTTTTTGCTGTTAAGTGACATAAGGCTGTATCTGTGACTTGTAAGAATTAACTAGTTATTATATTTACACAATAACCAAACATTTCCACTTTCTAGAGACTATTCCTATCTTTTCTCATATTTGTATCATAAGGAAATACAACATTTGAATAAAGCTCATGAGCTCTATCTTGCTAAGGAAACCATGTTATCTTAAGTACATTGAAGATATTAGTCTGGTTATAATTATTCTGACTTAAGTATAATAAATTTTTGAATCATTTCTGTTTAATACTATTCTTTCTTATTAGTGTAATTTTATTACTGACATTGATAATTAATGGGGTAAAAATTTAATTTTATACATGGGTAACAAATGTGTAACATCCCTTAAATATTTGCAAGCATTAATTCCCCTTGTTTTATTTTTAATTATATTTATCATATCATTCTTCAAGATTGACATTTATAATTTTCTCGCTTCCTCTAATAAAATGTGAGCCTAGGAGGGTTGCTGTTTTTATCTTTTCATTTTAATGATGTCATTTCCAGTACCCTACATATGACCTGCTCATTACCCTGGTCAACAAATTTTTACAGAAGTCATGTTACTGAAATAAAATTAGTCATTTCCTATCAATTTGTATGTGCTCAACATGAATATGACAGTCAAATTCTAATTTTGGCTCTAGTTTTTTTTTAATCTGTAATAAATTGATGTTTACATCACCAAATGTATGCCAATAGTAATTGGCCTACAGTCAATACCTGTAAAAAATCAAGTCATAGCCTACTTCTTTGATTTCTTCTCTTGACTCTTATACAGCTATTCTTGTACCTCTCTCGGGTGTGTCCAGCAGTAGTCAGTCAGCATTGTAGTGGGCCATTTTCCCTGGTATCTTCGTTCCACTGATGCGATATCTTGATGAAAACATTCGCCATGCTCATCACTAACCATACCACAGTTTTCAGGGAAGAAATCCAGATGGGAATGAAGGAAGTGGATCTTTAGAGACATATTGCAGCCAAGTTTCTGATACTGCATCAGCATGTCTTATCCTAGTTCCTTGTAGTTTTCTGCCCTAACATTCCCAAGAAAGTTTGTAGACACTAGGCGAAAAGCATTCCATGCTTGTTTCGCATCACCATGCAGCAAGTTGTTGGACTGGTCATCTTTGAAGAGCTCTTGAATCTGAGGACCCACAAAAACCCCTGCTTTAATCTTTGCTATACTGAGTCAAGGAAATTTTTCATGCAGGTATCGGAAAGCTGGCGAGGTCCAGTGCATGGCTTTCACAAAATTCTTTATCAAACCTAGTTTGATGTGAGGGGTGGTAGCAGGATTTTGTGAGCCTCAGCCAGAACTGGGTGCTGGATAGTCTTCTCTTCTACTCCTAAATCTGGATCACTGCATGCTGATGGAACAGGAGAAGAACAGGTCGGCTCACCCTTGTCCTCATCAGATGAATCTATAGAATATTCTGCTGGAGGTTCTGGAATAGGAAGTCCTTCACCATGTGGAACTGGTCTCAATGAAGACAGAATGTTTGGGTAGACTATTCTCGACTTCTTTGGCTTCATTATTCCATGGGGAAGAGGAGGAACCAAGCAGAAGTAACAGTCTTTTATGTGGTTGCTTGGCTCTCTCCACACCATGGGGACTGCAAATGGCATTGATGGTTTTTTGCCATTTCACCACTGTGAAAGCTGTGTTGTACATGTAGCACAGCATAGATGCGGGACCCAAGGCTTGTCTTGGTCACCAACGTTGCATCCGTAGTGAAGATGAGAAGCCTTCTTCCCTTGAGAAGTGATACTTTTCTTCTGGTTGGCAAATGTCACTTCCCCACAAATAGAGCAGAAACTCTCCACGCTATTAACACACTTTCAAGGCATTACTATTCTGTATTGTGCCTAAATTGATAAAATAATAACAGTTCTATGGAACAGTAGCTCAAACTGTCTTGCACAAAGTCTGAAATATGTTTAATACTCACCCTTTCCGACAGGGCTTTCTATAGTGCACTGCTGACGTCAGCTTACTTCAGCAGCCGCCTGACAGTTGTATTGCATTGCATTAGAAAATGATGCAATCAACTCTGGATGATGTGTGCATGATGGTATTATGCAACGTGATGCAATATTACATCATTCTAGGCTGATTTAGGATGTTGTTGCAGTCCTACTGGATAAATTGACATGGTGAAACATATAAAATGAATTATATGCAATATCTTGAAAATGAGAGCTAATAAAAATTTTTCAGGATTATATTCATGTTCAGCACACCAATATACTACAGATTAGGACCTTTTTAAGTCAGTAACTGTCTCAATGTTGACCAGTGTTATAGCTTTTAGTAAATGACATCATAAGGAATGTCCATCACTATGATATAAAATTGGGCATAATAAAAGAAAAGTGCTAAAAAAGAAATACTTGACATTTACAAATCAAATCATTTATATTTTTCATCATGTATTTGGCAACATTTTCATTGTTGAATCATAGTCATTGTTTACAAGGAAATGGAGAAATATATAAAGATAAAAACTTCTGGTTACAGTATAAACCTGGGCATTATATTGCATCAAAAAGCATAGATACACTGAGTACAGATAGTTGACTTCTGGGTACCTACTCTAAAAAATATGAGAAACTATATCAAAAAGCATAGATACACTGAGTACAGATAGTTGACTTCTGGGTACCTACTCTAAAAAATATGAGAACCTATTCAAAACCATCTATAATAATGAATGTTCATCCCTGTGTGTGTGTGTGTGTGTGTGTGTGTGTGTGTGTGTGTGTGTGTGTGTGTGTGTAGAGGGAGAGATAAAATGTAAAAACTACATATATATATATATGTATGTATGTATCAAGCATCTGAGATTATATCAGTGATCTGAAATTTATTTTTGCTCTTTTATGTTATGGGGAGGAGTTATTCCTATTTACCAAGCATTTCCTTCAGCAAGTAAAGTGGTTGGCAACTAGTAGATGGTCAATAATGATGTACTAAATAAGTGAGTGAATAAATAGCAATAAGATACTTTAGTGTATACATATATATGTATATGTGTGTGTGTGTGTGTGTGTGTGTGTGTTTCTTTTTGCTTCACTACTATCTTTGAGGATAATTGCCTAAATTGTCAGTCTAATAATGGTAAAAATTAACTTTTTGTTAAATACTATCTAATATATGGTATTGTATATTATTATTATAAATTATTTTCAAAGTTTTGTTGAAGTAACATTAGTGTGCAATAGCATATGTTTATTACAGTATTATAAAATATTATATAAATTAACATCTGTATGTGCTACATTATGTTAACCACCAAAAATTTTGTTTCCATTTATCTAAAATATTTTAATCTGTTTTTTTTCTTTATGATAAATATTCTCCCTAGATTTTTATTCTCTACACTTGGACTACTTTCTGATTGATTAGTCTAGAAACTGTTGATACTTGGATTATGGGAGAAACTAGGTCGAGCCAACAATCTGTCTGAAAAAAAGAGAAAAACCACCTACGTGGGGTCAATAACCATTCTATTTCATGAAGTTATTCCTATTTCCACACTGAAGTACTCTGGATAGGTGAAAATGGCCATGCTGATTGGTTTAGGTAACAAAGGTCACAGTAGGAGTTCACTCTGCAATTAGATCCACTCAGAGAAATCAGTGATGCATCCCACTGGGGATACTCATGGCTCCAACTTGCTCATGATCCTTCAGAGTGAACTGATTGATAATCTATGCTATCATATCCTGCTTCTCTGTCTCAAAAAGCTCCACCAATCAGAATCAAGTTTCTTAGACAATGTTTAAAAAAGAACACCACATTGAATATAATCAGAACCAATTATCCAGATTTCATAGGTTATTGTGAACTGCACAACAGAAAGTCATTTTTAAAAGATAATCGGTTTAGACCTAAAAGTGACATAATTTTTTGAAGTTATCTACCTTTATATTTGAGACATACTATACTGGTTTTGATTAATTGTATCAATTTTAATTAGATAAACCTGTGAGAAGGTTTAGTTTCTCCTGTTACTGACAGTCCACTCATGTAATCATCTTTAATAGGGAATAAAGGAAATACATCACAAACATCCCCATACACACACATATAAACAAAAGCCTACAGACATTTCATTGTCTGAAAAGTAATACAAATTTTAATAATGTTAGCAGACTTATGAGTGTCTGGTCTGATATGTGAAAGCTGAATTGAGACAGAAACTCAAAATTTGTCAATATATCATCAGTTCTGAAAAATGAGATGAGACTTTATTTTCTAAAGTTGGACACAATTAAATATGTAACAGGGATCACAAACAAGAATGGAGAGCTTTTCTAGAAGAGGTCAGGAATATATCTGAGGGAAAGAAGAGTCTAGAAAGGAATGTGCCAAAGAGGTCAGTTTTAAACCATAGAGCAATTTAGATGGATTTTGATGTTTATCTTTCTCTAGCTGACACATAAAAGCATATTGTAAATAATACCTGGCTTCAATAGTTCTTTCTCATACACTTTAACCTGGCTTACAGACTCCTATCCTCCAATTGTACAACATCCATCTCCATATTTATACATAGACATCTACATCATCCCACTCTTTTTTCCTCTGGGATTCACACGTGGCCCTGGACTTGTGTTCTTTTGGTTTTGAAAATTATCTCATCTCTGTATAATTTTCATTTTAGCCTCCATAGATGGGAAGTCCCTGAGAGACAGCAGATGAGGTTGGGTTTTAGATGTAGATGTTTGTGCGGAGAGCTGCCCAGGAGCCAGGATGCCTGAAAATCTGACTTTATTCAGTCTTTGACATTAAGCACAATTTAGCCAACATTTTTTTTTAAGATTTGTTTATTTATGAATACAAGCTGGGGTGTAGGCCAGAGGTGTGGGGGTTGAGAGTATTCACCAGAGACAGAGTGGGGAACAGAACAGGCAGATCAACTGAAATACACTGCTGAGGGGAGCAGCAGGGGAGACAGAAGGGGTCTGCTCTGCTATGTGGGAATCTCCCTGGCTGGGGATCAAACTCGTGCTGCAGTGGCTCTGGGTAGCTTCATAGTGCTAAGACAAGCCATTGCACCACCAGGGAGGCCCTTAGCCAACATTTTTAATGCTTTTTTTAAGCAGGAAGTTATATTCCTTTAAGTGATAAGACACAGTAAACATAGTTCAAGTAAATCCTGAGCTCCTTAAGGTCATGCACCTTCTCGTAATTTGTTTCAATGCTCAATGCATTGTAGGAGGTCAATAAATGCTAAATGAAAGATTCATAACATAACTTGTTTCTTAAATAAATATATTCTCTTAAATTATTTAGGTGATATGTAGATAAAATGTTTAGTCCCCCTTTTTGTGCAACATGAATGATTACCAAAGTCTTTATTATCTTCCTCTTAGTCACAAGGGGACCACTGAAATCACATATGAATGTTTCTTTTGAAATTTAATTTTTTTTCTACTTTCCAGATTTTTTCAAAATTATTTTAGAAATAAAGCCTTAGTTAATTTTACAAAAAGATATCAAACACATTTTCATAATGAGGTTTACTTTTTTAAAATTTCAGTCTTTCTTCCTCTTAAATGTTAAGTAGTAAGGCTTTCCAGATCTATTCCAAGCAGTCCTTGACCCCACGATATTACCCCATCTTGTTGACTTTCTCTTACATTTTTATTTAGATTTTTTTTTTCTATTTCACATTAACAACAATAATCTTTTACAAAACTGAAATACAAAAACCTATTCTATTTTTAGCACCGTGATAAATGTTCTTTATTATGGCATTTAATTAATTGTATATAGTCAAGTAAGTCAATTCCCTTAAAACTTTATCTTTTAGTTTGCTTCCCAGTCTGACAACTGACAGGTAATAAAGTAGTTAGACCAGCACTTTTCTACAAACTTATAAAAAGTCAGAGATTCAGTGTCAAGCTCTCTCAGACTTTTTTAATCACTATGAGTGGAAAGGAAGATGAATTTTGATTAAGACTCACTAAATCGAACAATAAAGACCTTGAACTTGCATAAGTTACTACTGGCTATTACCAATAATGATGGCAGGCCAAAAGTGAACTCTCAAACCATTAGCACTATACAAGCAACAAATAACCTGACAAAATAGCTTTTGTCCCTGTAAGCATTGTTTCAGGTTTATATAATTCAATCAGTATTCTAGAAATTCAAATTATGCTATACTTGCTGCTGTCCCTATTTCTATTTCCCTTTTAAAAATATTTTCCCCAGCTCATCATTTAGATAACTTTATTTCCAAAACCCTGTTAAAAAGTACAAACCAGGGAAATCACAGAAGGAATTACTGGCAGTGTACCTCTGCAGCCTTCCATTTTTGTAGAACCCAATTTTGATATAGTGGTTGAAGTCAAAAGGGAGGGAAGGTCAAGGTGAAGGTATACTACTTCAAAATCCTCAAGATCCATTGGATATAAGACTTAAACAAACAAGAAATTACTTTCATTGATTAAATGTAGATTGAATTAGTTGGAAAAAATGACAGGCACTGCTAAGGTTATGTCCCCTACTCATTGTTTAACTCAGCATGACTGATTCAATCTGCTGAGCCCCAAGGAAGGCCAAAGATGTCACTCATGGATGCCACACAATGCAGGATCCTTAGAAGAGCAAAATCGAAAAGTTGCACTTTATCCACTCACAGCCTGGAGCCACTGTTCTCATTCCGTCTTGTGTTAGCAGAACAATGAACTGCAGCAGGCACTGGGCTGCTCCACGTAATAATTATAGGTATCCCACAGGCAAAACTGTTGTTGCTTTTAAGACTTGACAGAATGTGTCTTGTAGGCATGACCTAGCAGATGGGGATTTTTTCCTTTCATCTTTCCCCAAAAGCCACCTAGGTGAAATATATAAAGCTTCTTGATAAGGCATATATTTTCTCCTATAGGGGTAGTTTGATTACTATAAGCTGCTCTTCTTGTTCATTCACCTTAAAAATAATTGGCACTCTGTGGTGGAAGAAGTCAAGTATAGCCACAGAGGCAGGGATAGACCTTTTTCTCCATCCTGCTAATTTGTGTCACCTACTGCACTGCCTTATGTATTGATGGTAGGAAAAAAAAATGAAGCAGAAAATTAAGTCTGAAAGGATTTTTTGTCCTGCTGTCACTTTGTACAACATTTAGTTCAGTTGACATGACACTGTGCCTTTTGTTACATAAAACTGTCACATTGTCCCCTTCTGGTTAGCTGCAGTTGCTGCCCAAATCAATAATATCTGTCAAAACTGTCAAATAATGGAAGGATCCTATGATATGTTGGCTACAGTGAAAGATATTTTTGACTCTCTTTTTAAATATTACCACATTAGGTTCAAACACATATTAGATATAATATGTGAAAATAAAATTTGCAAATGAATTAAATACGAAAATGTGGACATCTCTTATGTGCATTTTGTATGTCTCATTTGATGTAATTTTGTAATTTTTTAAAAATTGATTTTAGATGGATCACTTTTACAATGAAAACTCAAAATCCCTGAGCTTCTATTTGTTTTTCCCTGTACGTAATGATAACCTTTAGTTATCCAAGTGGTCATTTACTTTTTTACAGTTACTTATGGAGGACTCCCTGTTAGATCATGAAAAGATATTGTCACTTAGTATTATGTTCCATTCAGGAGACTTAGCTATTTAGTGCCTTCTCACATATTTTTAAGCAGGAAGCAAAGTCCTAAACAGCTATAGCTGAGCCAACAGTCTTAAGTTGTCCTGATTAGTTGAAAACTATTGGGGAAGTTCAAGAGCAATTCCTTGGGTACTTTGGCTGAACTAAAGATTTTTATTTTATTTAAAGTGATCTTACCATACTTTGTTCAGGGATAATTTTGCATACCCTGCTTTACTCAGGGATAACATTTATGTCTTCATAATTTCAATCTCTATCAAAGCAAAGAGCACACATTGAGATCATGCCACTTACATTTCCCTGACCATCTGTTCCAGGATTTTTTAGGTTTTTGTTTTGTTTTGTTTTTTTAGCATTTGAGTTCAGGATGTTCTCAGTGACCTTCTCTACTGACCTGTCTAACCAGGCCATCAAATCCATGTTCTTCCACCTGTTAGAAATAGTCAGCATTTGTTTCCCTCTTTTACACTTGATCTGACATCAAGTAGTAGGTACATGCTACCTATACAGATTTGCTTTGAATTCCCAACTTAGGACATGTCTCAATCCAAAGATCATTTTCTGATCCTATGGCTGTGCTGTGTGTTCTCACACACACTCTCTGTGCTTAGCACTGAACTGGCTCAAATGTAAAACTCAACACCTTTGAGTTCTCCAAAAATTTTATTTACATTTAAGTGTTAAAGTACTGACTAAAACTTTATCAAATATATTTTGGATTAAAGATGATGAGTTTATATATTAAGAACTTCCTAGTGTCCTTTCACACATATTATCACTCATGTTTCATTGGTACTATAGATTCCTGTAGGTAAAGGTAATGAGAACACAGTCAACAAATTATTGTTTAGTACAAGTATGCCTAAATTATACCACTCCTTAGTATGTAACTCAAACAAACCTATTTATCATTTCCTAGTAGTTTTAATATAAAACTTGTTATTATCTTTTACATGTGAATTTCAGTGAAGGGCTTAGAAAGAGGACATTTAACTCTCTACGAGACCCACTACATCAAAACCTGGTCTGTAAAATTCTATAGCATCCATAAGTGCTTACCAAAACATAATCATGAGTAAAATAGCAAGCGGATAGTCAAATTTCACCAAAAAAAAATTTTTTTTTCCAACATTCAGTATATATTTATGGAGTGTCACAGTGTTCTGCCTAATGCACCAAACTCAGAGACACATGAACAAAACAGTTCTGGTTTGTATGGGGTGTGCATTCTACACCTTCTATGGAACTTATATTCCATAAAATAATCAGAACTCTTCAGAATTCTCTATTTTAAGATAGCTAATTCTTGTTCCTTCAATTCAATAAATGACTCACTGAGGTATCTTGAGGCCCTATACTTGTGACTGAGAGAGATAGTTCAATAGAGTTTCTCATATTTTCCATAATAAGTGGTTTAGAGGAAGTGCTGAGGGGTGATAACTATTCAAGGAAGATTCCAAAAATGTTTAAAATAAGTAAATGGGTTAACCTTTACAATATCTATGTGCTTTGGAACAAAGTGAGTGGAGTCACAAAAATACTATTACATAAAAGTAAAACTTCACTTAATTTATTATTAAAACAGTATTCTAACAAAATCCTTACTTAAATTTTTTGCCAGATGAATATTTAGAGAAGTCTTAGCTTATTATAATCTATCACTCAGGCGTATGTAGATCAATCCAAAGGACATTATGTTGTGTTCACTAAAGTCCTATTCTATAGTAGGCTGGGCGGGGGAACACTCTGGCTAATAATTTATCATAAAAGTAGCATTATATTTGGATTCAGGGTCAATGTAATATTATAAAAGATGTTATGTTGTTTAGTGATTACAAAAGTATCTGTTGCTGATTTCTCTGGCTTTGCTTAAATGAAAGTTTGCCTGTATCTTAGCATCAGAACCAGCAATAAAGTAGCAGGGGAAAATAAGAGTTACTTCTGTACATGAGCAAAGGAATGGTAGTCTAGTTGTCAGCATCTGCACAAAAGTGTGAACAAAATGACACTAAAACTTATTTTAATTTTTTGGAGACAAAGCAATATTTAGAGGGGGATATATAATGTGTTTAAGATTGGAGTTAATAATTCTGTAGCTCTTCAGATCAAGGGAATAAATAAGCAAAGTATGACACACATTACTAATGTCAGTTATTAAAAAAAAGAACAGCATCCTTGTGCTCTAAATACACTTAAATAAATGAAGAAACTATTGGTTTATAACATGTTCAACACTTAGATGAAATGGATAAACTTCCTAAAGACAAAGATGTCAAAACTGATTCAGGAATACATAAAGACACAATCTTTATTCATAAGTAAACTAACTTCTTATTAAAAACTTTCATCACAGTAACTCAAAGATCCAAGTAATTCCACTGGTAAAGTTTATAAAATATTTAATATAGAAATAATATTAATCATACACAGGTACTTTCAAAGAAGTTGAATTTTTTTCAGTTATTTGTAAGACTAATTCCAACATCAAAACCATATAAAGACATGATAAGAAAAGAAATTACAGACCAGTATTCTTACATAAATGCAAGCAATGTATTCACAAATAGAAGTAAAGAGGATACACTTCATAACCAAGTGGAACATATCCAAGGAACGTAAGTAATTAGTGTAATTCAATGCATATAGCATAAAAGGGAAAAGCATGTGGTCATATTTATAGAGAGGGCAAAAACCATGTGATGTGACTCAGCATCCATTTATGATAAAAGTCATTCCAATAGAAATAGAATAGAACTTCCTGAATGTGATAAAAAAAATTATGAAAATTTATCATAGAATTTATTTAGTGGCAACATAAAGAATACTTGCCCTATATAAGACACAATGCAATCATTTTCACTCGCCCCCTTTCTTTTCATTCATTTATCAAAGGTTCTAGCCAGTTTAATAAGGCAAAAAAATGACATACAAATTTGCCCTTTTCTAAAGAAGTAAAGTTGTTTCAATTCACAGATAACATGATTATGTATACTGAAGTTCCTAAGGTATACAATAAAATTATCTTCTAGAATAACTGGATTTAGCAAGCCTGAAACTATATATGCTTTTGCTTAAAAGGCAGTTGATTTTTGTTTTGTATTTTTATTTATGATTTTTTAATATTAAACACTAGAAAAGCTGTTTTTTTTATTTGATGATAGCAATCAAGGACTAGAGTATAGAAGATATCTGTCATTTGTATCTGCCTGTCATTATGCAACATTTCTTCAATATTTGAGAAAATGTCTTTGTCTTGCAAATTCTGCATTATTTATAGAGTCACCCTTCCTTGCCATTTGATATAGGTTTCAGATAGTAGATGAATCAGAAAAAAGATTTTAATACAAAACTGTTGAACAATCAAGCTGGGTATGGTGTATCCATCTTGTTGATAGCAATGGGAACAGACTCTATGTGTGGTTTAAGACAAAGGTGGAAACTTCCAGATACTATTGAAGGAAAAATAGTTTTGGTGCTAGAGACAGTGGCAGATTCTGATTCCATCAGGTTCTCCGAGGTTTTGTGATTACTGAAAATGTCATCTGGATTAACAGAGCAAACTCTGAAGTATGATGGAAGTTGTCCCTGAATCTTAATAAAAATCCTTTGGTTTCAATTTGCTAGAAAAAAAATCCATTGGTAGGAATTTGGAAATCCTGATGGTGATGGATGTCACAAGGTCCTATGCTGCTCTCTTTAATGAAGCATATCTGTGGTTTTCAGTCACTGGCTTTTTAACTTACCTAAACCATGTAACATCTCACCTCCCACACCTCACTGGAATCACATTTCATTTCCCTCTGTAGACTAACATCTGATACATGAAAACTCAAAAGCTGAACTTTATTTCTCTCTCCTGCTTTTCTGCTGTGCACCTCTGCCACAAGGGAGTAAGTATACCATTCTAACCCAATCAATGAGTGCAGGATTGATGTAAACAAATTGAAGAAGAAAAATACATTGGCTTAAAAATCAAAATTGTACAGTCTGTATTTTCATATTTATATTTGCTCCATTTAAGAAAATAATCCACCCTTTCCCCAGCATCCCTAAATACAAATATTTATTTTAAAAACCTCCCAAACCCATAAAGAAATTATAAAGAAATAAATTACATAGGCCTTATTTTCTGCCTACAAAACAATAAAACAGAAAATTAATTTTTCTAGATCTCAATTGCTTAGTAGTTTAAAAACTTCAAATAACTCTTGAATCAGAGCCAAAAATAAACTGATTACAGACTCTTTAAAAAATCACTAACAATGAGAACTCTAAGTTTCTAGGTCGCAGCCAAACAATATCAATTATAATGGAAAATTTTTCCCATCTTGGTGTGTAGTCCAAGTCTCAGTTGGACTTCGATTTTTGCAAGCTTTTAATCACTTGCTTTCTTCTTCAAAGGATATTAATCTTCATCTTTATTTATAGAAATCCTAATTCTAAAAATTACCTCCTGTTTCTTAAAGGACTGGAATTAGGATATAAATTGGCTTTTCTGCATTATTTTCTTCTATGTGGCCATGGGCATGTTCTGTCACTCTGCTGCTCCCAAGAGTAACTAGATTACATTGAAAAGTAAATTCCTATAATCCTTAATTTCCCTGAAGTAATTGAATTGTGTACTTTTATCAGGTAATTGAACAACCTCTCAATCTCAGTCGCTTCCCCGTGTTCTTAGTTTTTCTCCTGGAGAATGTTTTGCTCTATTTTTAGTGAAAGCACAGGACCCAGGAGCACTGGGAAACCTCCTCTTTCGGGTGTGAAGGCAACTCTACAGTGGACTGTGAACAAAAGACATGTATTCAAATATGCATATTTTCCAAACATGTTTACCTCTTGACTATTCCCTACCCATAAGACACTTAACTGTTTTTCAATAAAATTATCCAGAAACTTGTCCAAGTTAATAGCAAACCTTAAAAGATACTTTTCTACAGATAATCACACTGTATCAAAAAATTAAGGTTAATGCACACCTGAAACTTAAATAATGTTTTATTGCACTATAAATTCAATAAAAATTATTTTAAAAGCCACCTTAAATTTCTCTAGCTAGACCACCTTACTTCAGTCAAGATGTGGTAACGTTCGTCTGAAGAGTATGGTCCTATACCTCCAAATCATATACAGTATTGTATACCAATGTTATCGCAATAAAATATATTATCAATGAAAAGAAAAAAATCCTTCATTATTAATAATAATTACTTTCTGTAGCTCTTAATTATACTATACTATTGCCAATATTTTTTTGTTTTCATAAACATGGTATTTGTCTTCTTTTAAACATCTTTTTTAATTTGTCTTATGATGTTATTAATGCTTATGACACAAAGAATACATACTTTTTAAAGATTTACTTTTTATTTATTTATGCATAAAAGAACTGGAGTATAGGACAGAGTTGTGGGGAGTGAGAGGATTCACCAGATACATAATGGGGAGCAGAACAGGTGGATCTACTGAAATACACTGCTGAGAAGATCAGTAAGCAAGACAGGAGAGGTCTGCTGAGCCATGTGTGTTAGCTCCCTGGCATGGGATTGAACTCATGCCGCAGTGGCTGGGGACAGCTTGGTAGCACTGAGACTTTAACCCCTGTACCATCAGGGTGGCCTAGCAAAGAGTATATTGACAGTGGATTTTAATGAGAAATCCAAGACAGCTTAAGTAATTATAAAGAGAAATGGAAATTAATATAACAGGTGTATAATGGAGATATGTTTATTTAATTTTTCATGGATTAAAAAAAAATGAGAATTAAATGAATGTAATTTATTTACTGTTCCTATATACTGTTATTTCTGTTTTTATTTACTGTTTTTATTACTATTTACTGTTTTATTACTTGACATATGTGCTTCCCCTCTTAGTGTTTGACGTATAATTTCTCCATGTAAATCAACTGTTCTTGATCCTCAAAATTCTGAAGAAAATTCATACTTCTGTTTCTGCATTTCATGCTAGGATTACTTCTGAGAATATTATTTTAACAAATTGTAATGTTCTGACTGGACGTTCTTTCGATGATTCATTGTCATCTATCATTTCACCCTTGACAGAGGGGCAACATTCAGGATAAATTCCCTAAGGACTGATTCAATATATTACATTTTTGTTACATTTAGATTAGACAATTTTGAAGTTGTTTGAAAATATGTACTCTGTGATTTTGCTTACTTTTTTTGAAGTTTTATTTATTTTGCTCTTTATATAATACAACTGTGTGACTATGAGCATGAAGGTATATGTATTTTATATATATATATACACACACACAAAATATGTATATGATCACTTTATTTAACACTAAAAATAACAATGAGTTTGATTTTTTTTAAAGATTTATTTATTTATGCATACAAGCTGGGGTATAGGCCAGAGGCGTGGGGCGGCGAGAGGGTTCACCAGAGACAGAGTGGGGAGCAGAACAGGCAGATCAGAAATACACTGCTGAGGGGAGCAGCGGGCAAGGCAGGAGAGGTCTGCTGCACCATGTGGGATTCTCCCCGGCTGGGCGTCGAACTTGCATCGCGCGCTGCTGACAGCTCCACAGCACAGTGCTCAACCTCCGTGCCACCAGGGAGGCCCTGATTCTTTTTTTTTTTTTAAGATTTATTTATTTATGCATACAAGCTGGGGTACAGACCAGAGGTGTGGGATGGCGAGAGGGTTCACCAGAGACAGAGTGGGGAGCGGAACAGGCAGATCGAAGGAAACACACTGCTGAGAGTAGCAGTGGGCAAGGCAGGAGAGGTCTGCCGTGCCATATGGGACTCTTCCCAGCCAGGGGTCGAACTGGCATCGCCACTGCCAACATTTCCACAGTGCAACGCTTAACCGCTGTGCCACCAGGGAGGCCCCAAGTTTGATTTTTTTTTACCTTTCCACTGTTCCATGAATCTTCTAGTATATTTTTCTTTTTTGTAATAAGCCATACATTCTCTAGTACATTTTTCAGAAAATGTTTTATTATTTTAAAACATTCTGAGTTTTTTCATGTCCTAAATATTTACTTGAACTTCAACTTCATGATATATACATAAAGTGGGTGAGTGTTTGTGTGGTATGTGTGTGTGTGTCCTGTATGTGGTCACATACAACTATGTCTTTAAATCAGATACAGTGTTGTAAACCCAGGTTACCACAGTAAAACATATTTTTCTTCTGAAATTTGCAGATATTTCTCTTCTATCCTAAATTATTCAGTGTTATTGTGAGAAATCGAAGCAATGTGCTTCTCATTCCTTTAAAATAATTTAGGGGTCCTCCCTGGTGGCTCCAGCATTAAATTCTCAGCCCTGTTATGCTACTACCAGCGGCTGTGGCATGAGTTCACAGCCAGAGAGCCAACCCACATGTCCCAGAAGACTTCTCCTATCTCACCCACTGCTCCCTTCAGCAGTGTATCTCATTAGATCCACCTGTTATGCTCCCCACTCTGTCTCTGGTGAATCCTCTCACCCCACCACCTCTGGCCTACACCCCAATTCTTATGTGCAAAGATAAAGTAAATCTTTTAATTAAAAGATAAGACTAATTTAGTTTATTCTATGGAGAAACATTAGGTTTTTGTTTTATTGTGGATTCCTGAAAGCTCATATTAGTGTGTCTAGGTATTTGAGTATTGAACTTTTCTGCCATAACTTACTAAGTTGAAATTTTAGATGTTCTCTGTGATCTTAACCACCTGGCTTCACTTCTGTGACTGTTTTATGGCAAAAGTATTTCCATATATAATTAGGTCACTAATCAGTTGACCCTAAGATAGGGAGATTATCTGGGTGAGTAGAGATTTCAACCGGTAACAGAAGTGGAAGTCAGATATTTAGAACCATAAGAAGGATTTGAAAAGTGTGATGTCATTGCTTAAGTCCATAGGAACCTGAATATAACACACAGTTTAGCAAAAGACAATAATAAAAATTGAGATAAAGAAGGTTTGTTATTTATATGCCATGAAGGAAATGCATGGCACCCTTCAGAGGTAATGGAGTATCAAGGCAGAGTACAGACAGGGAGAGAGGCAGAAACTAGGAGACAGGCCTTTATTAGTGCATCTGTAGCTAGTCTCTTCCTTTCTTATGATTTTTACAACACAGTAGAAGTTTTCAAATTTAATGAAGTCCAATCAATCGAAAATCCAACTTTTCTTTCATAGATCATACTTTTGTAATCTGAATAGTCATTGCCAACCCCAATTTACTTGTTTTCCTCTGGAAGTTTTATAATCTTGAATTTTACATTTAGATCTCTGCTAAATTTTGAGTCAGTATTTTTTAAATGTGTAAGGTCTGTGTCTAGATTCATTTTATCATATGTGCTCATCCAGTTCCTTTACACGACTTGTTGGAGACTATGCTTTTGCATGGAATTTTTTTTTTTTCATTCTTCAAATTTCAGTTGATTGTCTGTTTTACTATACTTCTGGGCTACCTGTTCTATTTATTGCTATTATTTACCTAGTAACTTACCAATACTGCACTGCCTTAGTTACTGTCATTTTATAGAAAACCTAGAAATTAGAAGAGTCAGTCCTTTCACCTTGCTCCTGTAGTTCAAGTTCATGTTTACTATTCTGCATAATACTGTAATCTTTTTGCCTTTCAATATAAACCTACAATCATTTTAATATCAATAAGCTAAGTTGCTGGAATTTTGTTTGAGATTATGTTGAATCTATAAGTCAAGTTCAAAAGAACTGATATCTTATCAATATTGAGTCTTCCCATTCATGAAAGAATAGCTCTTCATTTATTTAGAATCTGAGGTCTTCTATACTATTGCATCACTTATTTTGTGGATAATGGAAAATTCTTGCTAAATGCAGGAATATGTTTCTTTGGTTTTTCTCACTTTTATCTAGGCTTCTGGCTCCATGATTTGGGATATGCACTGAAATTATATTTTGACTTAGTTCTTATAGATAACAATGACATCATTGGGAAAAAACTGATTGTATGACCCTTTCTACTCTCTGCTTCAGTTCCAAGATCATACCACCTCTGAATTTTTCACTTAACAGCCTTTTGTGAATCATCAGGTCAATGCTCTTGTTAAATTTTTTTCACTTTCATAGTTTTCCTTACAGTCTGATGAGTTCACTCACTTCTCATATTAGCAGACTAAGCTACAGTGGATGAGAGAAGGAGGGAGTGAAGGAGTGAGAAAGAAATCTTGAGGGTGAGAGGTCCCTATCAACTGTGTGGGGGTTGTTATTTACACTCTGAGACTGCCTCAGCAAGTTTAGTAATGTTCACTGTTCTATAGTTTAAGGTAAAATTAAATAATGCGGTAATGTTTTACAGATATCCAACTTAGGAATTCACAGACTTCAAGCAATAACAGTAAAAACCAAAAAACTAGGAACCAGCAAAAACATACCCAAGTACGCTAAAAAAAAAACAAAAACAAAAACAAACAATTTTATGTCTTACAGGGACATAAACTTTCTATCTCTAATCAGTGATGAATAACTCAAAAAAAAAAGACAACACCCTTATTGTTTTTGTGATTTTGCTAAGATTTCTATTTCATATCAGCCATGCATATGACTGAAGTCTATTTATTTCAAAATTTTACATCCCCAAGGCATTATTACATTGATAAGGAAAACGGGTCATATATTGTACTGTTATCAATTGTGTCCCTTGATATCAGCAATCATGTTTGAATGCACTAGAAATTACCTCAGCTTGAAATTTTATTTAAGATTGCTTTTCTTTCTGTGCATCAAATGGAAATTTGAGTTTTCCAGAGTATCATTTGAATTTGTCCACATAGATAGCTACATCTTCTGTGTGTTTTCCAAGTGTTGCCAAAAAAGTCCAGTGACTATTGTGACAGTTCACAGGCGAATTGGAGGTGGGAAACCTATGGGGAATACACAATAATGTAAAAGACATAAATAATAATAACAATAAAAATATTTTAAAAAGAAATTAAGAAAAGACAATATTCAATATTCTATATGAAGGATTGCCTTAACTATGTGAAAAATAAGCAATAGAAAGGACTAAAAAGAGAAAAAATAAAATAAAATTACAAAAAGAGAGTCTTGATAAAATGTATAAACATAGACAATTTTGATATTCAACCTCATTTCCTTATTGAACTAATCAAATTCCCTTGATTACTAAAGGGGATTTGAATAAGACCAACCTGATCTTGCTGAAACCCCTCTATGACCTAATCCTACTCCTCCATGAGTTTCTGAAACCTGGCACTCAAGCTGCTCAGACATCCCATCTAAATAAATTCATTTGGTTAGTGGCATGCTGCTAATAAACTCAACTGATACTTGAGTTCAACAGATTTTCCAGTGGTCTTGGAAGGGAATTTGATATTAATTATAAATATGGCATTATGTGATTTTTAAACTATCTGAATTTTAGACAAGAGTCCTAGAAATATTTTCTTTTCAGTGCACAATTTATATGTTTTATATTTTACTGCCACAAACATACCAATATATTAATTACTATAATTCATTAGCCAATTTTCCTACTGTGTCTATTCTTGCTCCAATAACAATTTTATAATCTATGTTATATATAGTTTGACACTACTTATCCATATTGGTTTAAAAAAAAAAGTACTTCAACATTCCCTTTTATTCATCCATGAGTAAAACAATATATTTTTCCCATTGCAGGAAATCTCCATTCCTGGATAAATTCCACATGACCATGCTGTAAATTATTTCCATATTTGCTGAATTTAATTTTCTAATATTTTATTTAGCATTATTTTGTGTTTAAACACAATGTATCTGTCAATAATTCCCCTTTTATAATAATTTTATCTGGTCTTGATTGGAAGGTAATGCTGGCCTCATAACAGTATTTGGGAGGTTCCCTATATTTTAAGTACTCTGAAAGAATTTGAGTTGGTTTGGTATTTTATGCTAAATAATTTGAGAGAATCCATCACTAAAGCCATCCAGAACAAAAGTTAATTTGTGGAAAGATTTTAATTATAAGATCTATCATGATTTTCTTTTATGCTAGACACTAGTAATTAGTGTTAGCTCTCTTTATTTTTGTAATCCATCTGGCTAATGTTTGATTGATTTTATTGATCTTTTACCAAAGAAACAGCTTTTGGGTTACTGTGTATTCCATAATGTTCATTTGCTTATATAATTATTTTCTGGCCTTGTTTTATTTTTTTCTTCATTCTATCCATGTATAATTTACAATTTCTTTTTAGATAATTTACAATTTCTTTTTAAGATGAATTTATTTATTTATATTTTAAGTTATGGTAACATTAAGATTCTCCCTTGAGGTATCACCACCATAGTCAACTCACCACTGAATCACTCACAGTCCACCACCATAGTCCACTGTGCTTCCACCCCACTCTGGATGCTTCAGTTCTGTAGTCACCTTTATCTGACCCTTATTGTGGTTTCTCTATATTTCACATATTTGTGACATGCCACTATTTATTTTTCTCCTTTTCATTTGCTTCTCTTAACATTATAGCTTGAATGATATAGGAACATCAGGAAATTGTAAGTCATATATTCATTCACTGAGTTGTTTTTTTTTTTTTTTAATCCGGGTAACACTTGTTTTCAGAGATTATTTCACAGCTCTTCAGATGTATGTTACCACACCACACTCACCACCAAAGCTCCCTTATTCCTTCCATCATAGTCCACATGACCTAAATTTTATTGTTGTTGCTGTTATTTTTAATTCAACAAGTACATATTGAAATTCAATTCCCTATTATGCACTCTGAGCATGGACACAGATAAATTGGAACTATATTTCCCACCCCCAAAAAATGCCATTTCTGTTAAAATAAATATGTGACCAACTCTAATACTATATAGGAAGGTAAAATTTAACAAAATAGTAATACTGTTACATATTCAATGAGTTCTGAGATTAATTAAAGAAAAATATGATGAATAATTCTTTTAAAAATGTTGTATATAGATTAAATATAATTCTTCACCTTACCATTAATGAGTAGATGAGCTGATTAAATATTGCTTCATAATTTGGTATTTCCTCAATAGTTAGCTTTCTAAAAAGTGTTAATTGACGTATTTATTCAGTTATCAACAGATCTATAATGCATTCTATGTATTTTTTAATAATACAACTTTTTAACTTACATATTACAGATTTGAACTTTTTGCTAAAGGTCCATAAAAAGGGGAAAACCAGTGAAATTAGTCTAATAAATAATGTTATAGATTATGGAAACATTTAGCAGGATATTTTTGTCTCTTTTTGCATTTACTAGGTAATTTCCAAATAGAATCTATAGTTTTCATCAGAAGCTCTATATGCGCCAAACTTTATTGGTCTTTCTCGAAGATCTTTTCAGAGCCTTATAAACATAAGTGCTCAACAAATCATGTTCAATTGAAAGAAATTATTTCAGAAAAAAAGAAATATATCAGTAATTCCACTGCATCCGTTGCTTAGGGCAATAAAACTCCTCCATTTGTCAGTGCTGTTTTTCATGGATAAGAAAGAATAAAAATAAAACAAAACAAAATATCTCTGAAAGCATTTTAAAGGATATCCCCGTATTTGAAAGTTTATATTCAATTTGTTCTCCTGCCTAATCATTTTAATTTATTTTTTAATGGAAACAGTTTTGGAAGTGATATTTAATTCTCATTTTCTATTCTCAGAAAGTTAGAACATTTCCATTTATCTTAAGTTATATATATTTCCAATATTATTTCACAGATGAAAGTGTTACAAATAAAATATTTGAGAGGAAGTTATGCTAATTTTGAGACTCAGATTTTTAAAACTTACTCCAGCTGACTTGGTTTTTTGCTTTAATTATAACCTGTGAAGTTATTGTCTCTATGTCTCTATAAAAGGTGAGAACAGGAGGAATCATTGAACTGACATGCTTTAGAGCTTAGCTGTAAAGTTTGATGAGATTCAGTATTTAGCCTGTCAGCTTGTTGGTTCAGAAGCACAGGACTTATCAAGTTAACAGCAACAAAAGAACAGAATGTTTAACATTCTTAGAATGAGGAAAATGAGATTCTTTCAAACATGTGTTTTCCTTTCCACATCTCCAGAATGGTTTTGGACACACACACACACACACACACACACACACACACACACAGCTTTGTGGCTCTTTATTCTGCAATATAGCCATTTGTTATATCAAGGAAAATGTAATGCTTATGACATAGATATGAATTTTGGAGATGATGGAAATTCTATAAAGACCAAGGTCAGGATGCTTTAATGGAATTTCTGCTTATACAAACAGACAGACACACACACACACACACACACACACACACACCTCTTACATTTTAATTATAGACAATGTGTTGACAATTTCCTTTATCAATTTTTTCCTTATGCTTTTTTATGTGATTAAAAAAATTTAACATAGTAATTTCCTGGAACCTATACTTCTGGATTCACATACAAGACCTTAAAGGACTGAAGAAAGATTCCATCCACAAAAAGAATCATGGCATTCCTAAGACAGTATTTAGCCTTCCATTGTCTGAATTACAAAGGAATTTTTTTCTGTAGAGACTTTGGAGTGCATCTCTTCAGTGTCTATTTCATATAAATATTCAGTGAGGGCTACAAAAGAATGAAAGTAAAGATCATACATTTGAGTCAGGATTTCTTAACAGCAGTGCTAATGACATTTTAGATTGGATATTTCTTTGTTTTGTGGAATTTTCCTGTGAATTATGGATATTTAGCATCACTGTTAACATTTAACCATTAGATTCCAAGACACTGTCGCTTAATTATTGTGTCCAAAACTAATTCGGACATTGCGAAATGCCTCCCATTGGTCAAAACCATGTCCTGTTAAGAAACACTGATTTAAACTAGTATCTATGTTTGCTTTGATTAAGAAAATTTATTGAAGTAACATTGGATTATAATAATATAGGTTTCAGATGGACAGTGTTATATATCAACATGTATATACTATACTATGTTCACCACAAAAGTCTAGTTTCTTCTCTTTACCACACAGTGGACCCATTTTACCTGGTTTGCCCAACCCCCTCCCCCTTCTCTTCTAACGACGACCATTTTGTTCTTAAAGTCTAAGTTTGTTTTTCATTCCCACAGAGAATAATTGTTCTGCTGCTTATTCTGGGTCCTTATCTGTTGACCTGGAACCCTACCTGTGTCTTATAATATTTGTAATGGAAGCATTTTCACATCAATCATGTGTCTGTATATAATAAAGTAAATGAAAGAAAAAGATTTGCCCAAAATTATTTTACAATAAAGTTAGAATTAGAACAATCAACTCCAGTTCATGAAGTTTTTGAGTAAGTTTATAATAATTGTTAAATTTCATCCCATTTCAAATAGTTTATCATTTCATATCAACCAGATTGCTCATTTGATATTCATATATATTTATCCAATTTTTTTCTTTAAAGTATTTATTATTTTATGCTACGTTGATAATGGGGGAAAAAAGTGCCCGCATATATTGAAGCTGTTCCTTATTTCCCCATGGATTGCACTTTAAAGTGGCTATAAATCAAGAGCCACAATCTAAGCCATCAGTGAGATTTTAAAAAAATAAGTTTTTAAGTGTACATTGCAAATAATTTAATATATTACTAACAAAATAACATATATCTTATAACCTTGACAATAACAATTTTTTTAAATTATATCTCTTTAAGTTCTTTGCTAATTATTTTTAGAATCTGCTTAACAAACTTAAAATTTGTATCATCCCCTCATTTTACAGATGAGAAACCTGAGGGGCAGGGAGAAATGATTGGGTAAGAAGGTTAACAAATTTAGCTGGAAATGCACAATTATAAAATGGAGAGCCAGAATGTGAACCCAGTTGATATGGCTTTAGGGCTGTTATTAACCAGTGTCTTATAAATCCCCACTAAAAATATTCTTATTTAATTCATTTCACTCATTCATTCATAAACCTTATTCTTCAGATTTTGAAAAAGTAACTTGACCTTGTTGCTACATTAGCCATATGCTTTAAACTCTTTATTTTTGCAGTCTTAGAGAATTGAGGGAAGATGTCAGAGTGAAAGACTCTTCTATTGCATGTTGGACAGCTAAATTTTACTTCAATAGTTCTAATAGAGTTGTAAATGGTGAAATGTTCATATCTTGATGTTTAAATATGCACTTTCACTGCTTTCCTTTTGATAGATTCTTTTTCCTTCATAACCAAGATTTTATTTATGCTATATGTACATTTTTCACTTATGCTAATCTAACAGTGGGAGTGCTAGCTTAAACATTTAAGATCAAAATACAGTCCAGAACACATACATCCAGGATACCTGAGGCATGACATCTTACTCCAAATACATATGAGACTAGGTGAGAATAAATATGTATTCTTATCTACTTAATAGCAAGATATAACTCTATGAATAAATGACCTATATACAATACTTTGAAAATGATAAGCAAAATGAAAGAATAATTCACTTTTTGATACAATTTTCTAAGAGCCTGAATAATATGTTTAATATTTAAGTTCAATCAGCTTCATATTCCAAAATTTTTATTCTAAAAATATTATTACTGTGATTTATCTATGACCATGGCACTTCAGATTTTTATAGATTGTAGTCCTCTGCCAATCAATAGTATATTGACTATTTTATCAATGCTATACTATTATAAACAGAAATGTGATGTTCTAATTTGTGACAGTCTCTAATGTGTATGATATTAACATTATATATACCATATGACACCTTTACTCACTTTTATTGTGACCTGAAATTCTGAAATCTAATTCTTTTTTCAGTCATAGTTATTTTACAAATGTGTAATTCCTAAGGGAAAACACATGCTTCAAAGAACACATTTTAACATCCACATTAATGATTAGCATCACACATGAATATAGAATTTACATGGCTTTAAGCCAAAAAAGAGAGAAAGAGAGAGAGGAAGAATGAGAAAGAATACTATCCACAAAATTTATTCATTACAATACTTGCTTATACTGTCTAAATACATCGAGGGTATTAACACAATATATCCTTCTGTTTATAAATAGAAGTTTTAAGTAATTGGTAATAGCTTACAGGACACTTATATTCTGGAAGTATTTTGGAGAAAGCCTTTGATATGTTGAAGTAAGATGCATAAACTATATTGCTTCTCAGGAATATTTAGAATATTTCAGATACTAGAAATGACATAGTCTTTGTGTATGGTATGCCTTTAGTACAATTTAGACCACCATTTGTCCTCAAGTAGGTCTATTTAAAGTATAATTGACTGCCCTAGCAATTATTGTGAATAGCAGCTGTCTGCTGGTAAAAAGGCATATATATAATGAGGGAGAAAGGATCAAATACATGCAATAGAAAAGAAAAGCATAAAGAAAATATCTATATGAGGTATTTTAGCCCAGATTTTATACTTGAAAGGGACAAGGCCTATTAGCCATTTCCAATTAGGGACTATAAAAAAAAATGAATGAATGAAAGTACTCATCTATTTATGAAAAGCAGCTGGGCTTCCCTAAATCCAAAACTAGAAAAAGTTTATTTGTTCTAAAATTGTTACAGCTTACAGCATTTCATTTATTTTCATTAGCTATGTTAGGTTTTATGAAAACCTTTCTTGTATCATGTACCTTCTGCAACACACAAAAACACCTTGCTTTGTTTTTCTCCTAAATAGCTACATAATTAGATGGATTATTTCATGTGTCTGTGCCTGTGTTTGCTGAAGAGAACAAGCCAGATAAATTAGCACTTAGCAGAACTCACAATAGCACATAATATGCCCTTGTGTTTCACATAAAGCTTTATTTGTCATTCACGGCTGGTTGGCAAAACTGACTTTGCTTTTGCTTTTGACAGGTGGTACTCTGGTGAGCTCTGTATGGAAAAAGAAACAACCTTCACCAAGACAGTTTCTGTCAATAGCTTCCATGATTTAGCATTCAATCTTGGCTTGTGTTTCTTCTAAAGTTCTGTTTCATTTGCATCTCTTAGGTCTGGCATCACCAAGGCCCTTTAATAAGTGGAATTCTGTACCACAAGGCTAGAAAGGCAAGCTTCCTCTGTCTCTGCAGGCCTGATTAAAAGACAGGTGAAGTTCAGTATATTTCAATAAGCCTCAACATTCCATGTCAGGAATCAATAGCTCTCCTTCTTTTTTTAGGGGTTATTAAATTGCAGCTGTAACATTAGCCTTCTTTATCTAATTGATTGTCTTTTCACAGGGCTAAGGAAATCAATAGCAGTCAATGGGACTGCCCTGTTTTTACCTAATAGATGTTTTCTCCTAATTGGCTGCCTGGGTGGCTTCACCGAGCTCAGTATGTTTTCAGAAGTCCACAGTATGTTGCAACCCTTGTAAACTATTTTACCCTGTGCAACAGTTATTGATTTTATAATGAAATCTAAGAAAATCAATAGCAATCAGGAATATAGATCAGGATTCCTAGGTACCTTATGACAAAGGGCAAACTCACTTTGCTACCACTTCAAACTGTGATCCAATTAAATGTGTCCTTAAAACATTACATTTTCCAAAGACTGATCAAAGTCATTTGATTTGTTGTCCAAGACCTGACTCAAAATCCAAGAATCAAAATGTTATTAAAAAATGGCATGCTAGTTTTTAATTGACCATTTATTAAAAAATGAGGTGAGTCAAAAATCATTATGGTAAAGGATAAAATTCCTGGGAAATGATTTGACCTATCAAAAGTCACAAAATATCAACCATACTAATAGCCTGAGAATTAATAATAAAATGTGTAATTTTAAGTGAAAAATATATTCATTTGGCTCTGTATTTATTTTTATATCACTCGAGTAAGCAGTGTTGCCCCAATGTGGTAGAAGCAGGAGTATTTTCCCTTTAGTTTTATATTACTTAGTCTGCGTTCAAATTCCATCTCTGAATGCTATTAGATTTTTACCTCTGATTCTAGTTTGAATGTTTCCTTATATAAATAAGATAACATTATGGTCAATTTCTGTCACAATTGGACCATGAAGTTCTCAGAAACAACTGTTTGCCTTTTTAAAAAATTCATAATGTAAAAGATGTATTAAACCTTACCTTTAAATGCTCTCTGAAGAAGTCTGTATTTCTAAAGAACAGGCAAATATTCTTTTTATTTGTATGTTTTCATATTTGCTTTAGAACTGTTGACTTCTATTGTTTATTTTTCATTATTATAGGGCTTAATTTTGGAATATTACCACTTTTCCTGATACCTTGAATTCTAGACTGAATAAATTTCTCAAATATATTCTCCCTGTACATTTTATCCAACTATCATTGAGATTTTCATTTACCTTCTGCAATACAGAAAAACACCTTTCTTTGTATTCTTAATCCCACTGTTTTTGATACCTACTACTAATAAAGCCAACAATAAAATGTCAAAATTCCACCTAAGAACTGCAATTTTGACACAATTCTCCTTTTTCCCTTGTTATGATAACAAAGTGGACACTGTTATTTCTCAAACTAGAACCATAGGCTATACAAAGCATTTCCCTAACATTTTCCAGATTAGCATGCATGTAGCTTAATCTTTATCATTCTTCACTGAATTATCATGCCATGATAAAGTGTCATTCCACTTAGTGTTGCCTAAGCATGATAGGGATGACAGTTCCATAGCCGGTGACTGTCAACCCTCATCTGTGAAGCTGTCTCTAGCTCTAACATCCTCTACCTTATGTGTACACTGATTTGACCTCTGCTCTTGTAACTCCTCATTATCTGGCAAATTAATAAACAACTATATCACACCATAAAACCTAATACCATTTACAAGAATTGGGCTTTAGCTCATATTTACTATTCTTAAAGAATTCAGAGTCAAGGAAAGATGTTTTTATTTCACCAAGCTTCATAGGATGGGGATAGGGATTGAGGGTGGAGAAGAGGATTCAAGATAATGATAACTTTCTCTAGCCTAACAGAGACAAATGTCCAAGAACGGCACAAAACGTCAACGAGGCATTGTCAATAATGCCCGTGTACCTCAGAATATAATGCTGGTTTGTCTAGTTTAAAGAGTCAATCAGTGTCTTTGTTTGCTTTGCAGTACAGGCCAAATATCAATGAAATAAGTCAAGTTAGTTTCCCATTTCCTTCCCCCCGCCCCTCTGCTGGCCTCCTCTCAATTCTCAGCCACTCAGCACTGTCAAGCCCTCCACTCTTCTTTCTCCTATTTCTAGATCCTCAGGACAACGTATGATAAACTGATTCATACCAAAATGAGCCACTGATAAAATTTTATGTATCACCTCTTTTTTTTAAAAGATTTTATTTATTTATGCATACAAGCTGGGGTACAGGCCAGAGGCCTGGGGCGGTGAGAGGGTTTACCAGAGACAAAGTGGGGAGCAAAACAGGTAGATCGACAGAAATACACTGCTGGGGGGAGCAGCCGGGGAGGCAGAAGAGGTCTGCTGCCCACGCGGGAATCTCCCTGGCTGGGCATTGAACTGGCGTTACCGCTGCTGACAGCTCTCCAGCGCAGCACTTAACTGCTGCACCACCAGGGAGGCCTGTATCACCTCTTCTAAGCACAGCTACTTTTAATATGTATTAGGACCTAATGCCAAAATTGTGACTCACTAATATAGAAACTACAGATCACAGATAGAGGGTTTGGCATTTTTTTAAGACTCACTTCATGCAAAGTATTAGGTCTCATAGCAATTTTGGAAGTAAGAGCACATTATTTCTGCCTGTATTTGGAAGGTTACAGTCAAGCATAATAGAAATGCATAAGTATGTAGGGAATTAAAATAGGTAATGTTTTTCAGCAGCACAGATACTTTTTGCCTTGAAACATTACTGATTTGGTTATTATGCTGGTCAGTCTTAAACATCATCAAAAGCACAGAAGTTTATGAGCCGATAAATAAATTTTAATCAACCCAATATTTCTCCTCACTCTGATCAACAATGTGAATTCTTGAAACAAGAAAAAGAAAATTCTTTATGATCAGAGTATTAGTCTTTGCCATTAGAAGGTTTTGGCTGCACCTTCAATTTTCTTCAGTTGCGTATGCAATATTCTATAAATCAAACTTATTCCCCTTTTATCACCAAATTAATCTTAGCCCTTTTTAAAATGAAATCATTATTTTCAAATCTAAATGTATTAACTATATACATGCATGTATATACATATACATATGTATACACACATACATATATAGTGTATGTATATAGTTAACCATATATATAGATAGATTAGATATACCAATATATATAGATAGATGCATATGTGTACATTTAATAGTAATTGCTGTAAATATTCAGGCAGGACAAATTTTCATGAAAAGGATGTTCCACTGAAGGGCTCATAAAAAATGACATTGTCAAGTTATAAAATAAAATAATGTTCACAGTGCAGCTGTTGCTTCTCCATCTTCTCCTCCTCCTTCATTAACATCAGCACTGTCATAATTATTGTTATAAATCCAATGTGATTATAGTTCTAATGATAAGGATGGTGATTTTGTGGCTTATTTCATTTGAAGGGCTGTAGTTATCTTTTTATGTACTTTCTCACATCTCAATTAACCCAACTCAAGAGACCTCTTTAGATCCCCAAACATAAAATATTTGCACCAGAGGACTGGGATAAATGAAAGGAAACACTCATCCTTTTCCTTTTTTTGTTGAGTGCTCTTTTTAAGATTGGGAACAAGTATACTGCATTTTAATCCAAATAATCTAAACACTTTTCTGTACCATTTTTGCTCTTAAACTTTTATGGCACTGCATTTTCAAATTAGAGAAAAGGAATGGAATTTTTAACAAAGCAGTTTTACTATAGTTTTAATTTATAAACTTACATTTAATTTCTTATGTGACAGATCAAAAATAGTAATCACTCAATGATTTTACTTACAGTTCTAGAGCAGGATATACATTGTGTTTTTATCAGAAATATATTAATTGGTGATTATCAGGCATTTGCCTTACTATAACGTAGGAGAGAAACAGGTCCAGAGTAACCCTGTATAAACAGGGTCATATAAGAATGGTCATAAAAGGACAAGGCACAGTCAAGGACATGAATGAAATATTTTAAATGAAAGACCTTGTGCTTCCTTCTTAGAAGCTAAAGTAAAAGCAGTGTATTCTGTTTGGATCACCTTTTCCCTTCCCTTCATATGCTGCCTTCATTTTCCTGCCTTCGTATACTGTACTAGATGAAAGCCATAAGTAATATGAACAATATAATCATTAGAAAATCATGTTTATTATACTGAGAACTGAGAGGAAAAACTCTTTAAGAATGAACAAGAACAAGGGATTTACCTATGATCTTTGCAAAAAAAAAAAAAAAGGCAGATGATTTAGGGCCAAAAAAAAATGATGACAGAGTAGTAGCTAAATTCTAACCTCTGCAGGCTGGATTGTCACAGGTTATTGAAAAGTCTTGGCAACAACACATACTGTCTTGAGTTGGAAATAGTTACTGAATACAGGTCTCTCTTTGACAACATAATGAGCCATAATTGTTACAACACTTGGACTTCACATGAAAATTAGAGTAACCTTATTCAGTATCAATCCTAAAGTGGATGTTCATGATTTTTAAATATTGCTTAGATTTTTGCATCCAAAAGAATTATAGGTCAGCTGTTTAGTTGGTTTATCAAGTGAGATCATGTTTGATTATGGCTCTTATCATGAATGTAGCTAGCATATTAAAATCATGAAAATTATTTCTCCCAACATATTTATATATGTTCTGTCTATGTCACAAAGGGAATGTGACTTAAAAAGATATTAATAGCTCCATTGGGATACCAGCTGTGACAAAGACACTCTTTGACATTGTGTTGATGCTGTGTATGTGTTGAAAATTGAACAAATCCCTCCTGGAAAACTGACATTGAGAGATGTAATAGAATAATTGAAGATTAAAACCCTCCCACATCTATGAAGAAGCATTTACTTTTTTAAAAGATTTATGTCTATGTATACTACCAGGTTATTCTGACATATAGAGACAAATTTCTTTCTAAATATGAATTAAAAATGAACATTCTATAGAAATGGAAAAGTCAACTCTGCTTCCAACTGAGAAAGTGATGTGTTTCTACACGTAAATCCCTGCTAGAGTTAGTCTACCTTAGTCCTCCAGGGATTGGGAGAAAGTATGGAGAAGTGGAAATTGTGGAAATAATGTGGGAGGTCAAAGAAGAATAGTATAATAGTAAGGTAAAATGAAATTCCATATATGTTCTTACCTCTTGAAAGCAAAAATTGTGTATTAACAAACTTCAACAACTAATGTTCTATATAATTTATGATTGTTTTAGTATAATTATAATACATAAGAATATGTGTGGAGAATTTAACTAGAGTTAATGTTAACTTATTTAACTAGAGTTAACTTATTTTAATTAGAGTTAACTTATTTAACTAGAGTTAATGTTAACTTATTTGTCATGCATTTATAGCATGATCGAACTCCAGCAATTACTCTAGTATTAGATGAATAAGACAAAGTCCCTGTCCTCCTAAATCTTACATTTTAAGTTATTATGAAAAATAACTTAGTTGTTTACTGTTAGTTAATTACTGTAGTTATTTACTATAGTTATTTACTATAGTTAATAACTACAGTTAATTATTATTAACCTAAACTCACTGGCAACTAACTATGATTCCATATGTCTCTTACTCTTAGTTCAAGGATCTGTGTTATGAGAGATTTTTCCTACTTTACTTCATCAAATATTATTTAACAAGTATTTACTAACTTATGTTAATAAAATGTATGTTGTTTTAATTATATATATTAATATAATTTTCAGTCTAGTAGTCACAGTCATTTGTCATCCACTCTACTATGAATTCAGAGGAATTTTTGTATTATCATTATGATACTGCTATTCTGCTATGTCATATTTGCAAATCCCAAGTTATTTTAAATAGCTCTATATCTTCAATGACCAAGTTAATTGGTCATTAAGAACTGCTATTTATTTCTGTTAATTTACTTTTCTGTTCTTTAGTAAGTCTAAATTTGTAACAGACATTCTTTGGAAAGTTCATTAATAAATTACTTCAAGAAACTCCAAGAAAAATCCTGAGTTAGTATCTTCAGAAATTCCAAATGACTTTCCAAATAATTTCAAACGATTTTATTTTCCTTATTAATACCATCCAAAATCCACCAAGCAACTGAAACTTTCCTTCACTCAAATATATTAATGTATTCTGTCAATTTAAATATGTTATTGCTATCTAATAATAACTTTTATACAGTCAATGAAGAAAATTTCAGTAAAAATAATCCCCAGAGCTGCTTAAACCAAAAAATCTTGCATAATACCAATGTAAACTATAATCTTTGCTAATGAATAAATTCACATTTTAATTTATACTTATAAAAGTAGGGATTGTAGTATGATGGAAAATTTTTTAAGTTATACATAAAATGAAATGCATGCATTCTGAGTAAGCAATTCATGAATTCACACGCAATTACAGTGATTATGTTGGGGGGTGTTTTTGGTGGGAGATGTTCCAACAACGTTCAGAGATAATATCAGATCTCACAGTTTAAGGGCTCATTCTTACAAGTCTACTTCCCTCACACACACACACCCTTCAGGTGTCACTCATAAGCCCAGATTATCACCTGTGTTTCACACTCAAACTGCAGATCTGAAGTTCCAACAACCTCATTCCTAAGACTGATTAATTTCTTGAGCAACTCACAGGGAATAGCAACATAGAGTAGATGCAGAGCAAGTTAGGGGGGAAATACTACCCTCTCCGAATGTGCTACTCTCCCCAAATCTCCACATACTCATAAACCTAAAAGTCCTCTAAACTATGTCCTTTAGGGGTTTATGGGATTTGATTAGAGGCATGGTTGATGTAATCATTGGTCATTGGCGATTGACATGATTCTCTAACTCCTCTCCCCTCAGGTAACAGTGGAGATAGAGATGGGACTGAAAGTTCTAACCCTCTAACCATGTTGTTGACATCACTGACAATTAGCCTCCATTCTTAGGTGAGTTACCCATTAACCTAAACCCAATTATTGTAGAAGAGCCTTGTTATGAAATATAAGACACTATTTCACTGTTACTGCTCTTCAATAATCTCAGGAATCCAGAAAAAGAGACCAAAGATTATAACAAAAGATACTGCATTGTTCTTACTGCTCAGGAAATTACAAAGATCTTGGGGGCAACAATCCAGGAATTATGGACAAAGACCAAATTTATATGAGAAATATATTTTAGTCATGTATATGATACATTTATTTCTTATAAACCACAATATCATGCAGTTTGTAATGACAATTTTATATACTCATCATCATCCATGATGATGAAGCTGGTAACCAAAACTTAGAACATTTTCATAACCCCAGAAAGTTCCTTCCTGTCACTTTTGCGCTAACACCTGTCCCAGCTTTCACACAAAGCAACAACTAATTTGTTACTAATATTAGATGGTCTTTCTAGAATTTCATATAAATTAAATTAAACTATGTATACATAAATACTGTTAAATATCTCTTATTTTACTTACCATGATATTCATAATGATCTTTTTTTGTGGTAACATGACAACTACTTTACTGAAATATTTTACAGCCCCCTATACAAAAGTCTTACTGATCAGCAGTGTTGTACAAAAGACCTTTAAAACGTATTCATCTGTTCAGCTAAAACTGTACACCCTTTGAGAAGCAACTCCTTATTTCCTTCTCCCTCCTGTACTTGGTCCCCACCACCCTAATCTGAATTTCTATGATTTGATAACTTCCATGCGTGGAGTCATTCAGTATTTGTCCTTCTGTGCCTGACATTTCATTAGCATAATGTCTTACAGATTCATCTATGCTGTCATATATGACAGACGTTTCTATTTTAAGACTGAATGGTGTTCCTTTATATGTGTATATCAAATTTTTTTATCCATTCCGTCATCAATGGACATTTGCTACATACCTACACGTATATGTATACATGTATATATGTATATATTAATTCTCCATTTTATCAAAATGCATGTTTTATATCACATTTCACATATATATTTCTAGATAATTAGCATTTAAAATTTTTATTTTTTTTATTGGGATAACTTTGGTTTACGAAACTTTAGATGATTCAGAGATATAAATCACACCTCTTCATATGTATGTTAGCACACCACACCCACCTGCAAGCACACATAGTTCTCCATCATATTCCATCGCCCCCTCTCCCCATTTGTTCCCAATTCTGCCTCTTTCTCTGGTCTTCTTAATTTAAAGTCAAACTTCTAGCGCTTGTTTTTGGCTTGGTTTGGTTTGATGCCTTGTTTTATTTCTCTATATTCCACATATAAGTGAAACCATGTGGTATTTGTCTTCCTCCGTCTGGCTTATTTCACTTAGCATTTAGATTATTTCTATATCTTGGCTATTGTAAATATACAGCAATGAGCATAGGAGTGAGTATATGCCTTAGAATTAGTGTTTTTGCATTTTAAAATGAGACAACATGCTTTTCTTCATACATAACACTCAATGTCTTAAAAATTGTCTAAAAAAAATACCATTTCTTATCAAGGTTATTTCCTAAATTTTTTTGTTTTGGTGAAAGTGATTTTTCTCCATTTTAATTTTCTATAGGTTATTAACAGCTTGTTGGAAAGTTATTTCACTTTGAATGTTTCATAATCTGTAAACTTAATAAAAACTGTTAGTATTTCTTTTGAATTTTAAGTTGACTAACTTGGATGTAATAAAAGTCATTATCCTGAAATCAGACAAGTTAAATATAGGAGCCAAGCTATTTTAAAAGATACTTTATTTTTTACATACATGCAGTAATTAAAACTTTTATCTTTTATTTTATTTATTTAATTTTTATTGACGTAACATTGCATTATAAGCTAAGCTTAAGGCGTTGGTCACTGAGAATCAACAATTTTATATACTACATTAAGTTCACCACTAAAACTCCAAACACATTGTACCTTCTTTCCTGATATACCCACTATACTCCTTTTTCTTGGACCAACTCACTGATTTTATAGTCAAAAAGTTTATTTTTTATTTAATTTAGTTTGCCTATTTGTCTTCTCTACATACCACAGACGAGTGAAATCATAAAGTTTGTCTTTCTCTGCTTGGCTTATTTCACTAATGTTATTTCTCTCGAGGCCCATCCTCATAGTTGCAAATGGACGGATAATTTTTTTTTAATAGCTGAACAGTATTCCATTCTGTATGTATACCATATTTTCTTTACCCATTTGTAAATAAATGGACTTAAATGGTTGTTTTTCAACACTTGGCTATTGTAAATAGTGTTGCAGTAGACCTGAAGGTGAATATATCTTTTTGAATTGGTGTTTTCTATTTTGGGGGTAAACAAGCATAAGTGAGAAATGGATCATTTGGAATTTCTATCTTTAATTGTTTAAGGGATCTCTATTCTGCTTTCCATAGTGGTTGCACCAATTTATATTTCCACCAACAGTAGTAAGGTTTCCCTTCTCTCCACATCTTCTCCAACTCTTGTTTCTTGTCTTCTGAAAAATAGCCATTCTCATAGGAGTGGAATAACTCATGGTTTTTGTTTTTTCATTTCTGCAATAAAGAGAAATGGTGATCATGTTTTCATGTACCTGTTAACTGTATATCTTCGTTGGAGAGGTGTCTATCCAGATCCTCTGCCCATTTTTTAATCAGATTGTTTGATTATTTTATAGTTGAATTTTATGAGTTTTTATGTTTTCCACATTAACCCATTGTTGGATGTATGATATGTAAATATATTCTCCCATTCGGTAGGATATCTTTTCATTCTATTGCAAGTTCCTTTTGTTTTGCAGAAATTTTTTAATTTGATATAGGTAGTTCCATTTATTTATTTTTGCTGTTATTTCCCATCTCTAAAGCCATTGTCAAGGAATGTAGTTTGTTTTCTTCTATGGACTTTATGGTTTCAGACTTTAATTAACTTTTGTGTATGACATTAAATATTGGTCTAGTTCCATTCTTTTGGATGTAGTTTTCCAGTTTTACTAGCACCATTTATTGAAGAGACTTTCGTTGCTCTGTTATAAGCTTTTAACTCTTTGTCATAAATTAGTTGTCTCAATATGTGTTGTGTTAATTATGGACTTAGCTCTGTTTCATTGATCTGTGTGGTTTATCAGGTGTTTTGTCCTAATGTCAAATTGTTTTAATTACTGTTGTCTTATAGATTACAGTTTGGGTGTGTGGATTTTCTTCTCTCTCTCTCCCTCTCACTCTCGCTCTTCCTATTTTTTTGTTCCAAATAAATTTCAGAATTTTGTATTTTATTTCTGTGATGCATGAGTTTGGGATTTTGGTAGGGGTTGACTTGAATTTGTATGTTGCTTTAGGCCACCTAGTCATTTTAATGCTGTTAATTCTTCCAATCCATGAGTGTGGAATACTCTTCTATCGCTTTGTGCCTTCCTCTATTTCTTTCAACAATGTCACATAATTTTTAGTACATAGATCTTTCATTTCTTTGGTTAAATTTATTCCAATGTATTTAATTCTTTTTGGTGAAATTATAAATGGGATTTTTTTCTTTAATTCTCTAGCTCCTAGTTCATTATTTGTGCATAGAAACACTATGGATTTTTTATATTGATCTTGCAGTCTGCTACAATGCTATGTTAGTTTATTATTTCTAATAACATTTATTGAAATCTTTGGTATTTTCTACTTGTATTATCAGGTCATCAGCAATGGTGATAGTTTTACTTTTTTTTTCTTTTGTTTGAATAACATTCTTTTTTTATCTAATTATTTTTTATAGTACTTCCAACTTTATTTTAAACAGTAGTGATGAGAATGGGTATCTTTGTTCTGTTCCTATCTTATAGGAAAATCTTTCAGTTTTGCCACTGAGTAAGATGTTAAATGTGGGTTTGTCGTGTATGACCTTTATGATGTTGATGTGCTTTCCCTATGTATCTATAGTGTTGAGGATTTTTTTATTCATAAAAATATACTGAATCTTGTCAAATCCTTTATCTGTGTCTTTTGAGATCATCATGTGACTGGTGGCCATCCTTTTCCTGATGTGCTATATTCAGTTTGTTGACTTGCATACACTTGCCATTCTTGCATTCGTGGAATAAATCCCAATTGCTCATGATGAGTGGTTCTCTTAGTGTGTTGCTGGATTCACGTTTCTGATAGTTTTTTGAGGAGTTTTGCATTTCTGTTCTTTTTATTTTTATGGTTTCCTTGTAGAATTAGAGCAATGTTAACTTCACAGAATATGAAAATTTTTCTTCCTTTTCAATTTTACACAGGAGTTTAAAAAGGATAGGTATTAATTCTTCCCTGAAAATGTGATAGATTCATGGAGGAAGCTATCTGTTACTGAACTTTTATTTTTGGGATGACTTTCAATTACTATTTAAATTCCCTTACTCACTATAGGTCTGATCAGGCTTTCTACTTCTTACTAATTCAATCTTGGAATGTGTGTTTCTAAGAATTTGTTCATTAAAAATATTTAATTACAGTTGTGGAAAATTTCTCTTAATACTTGATTTTAGTGGACGTGTTTCTCAAATCAACTTTAACGGTTGCATTCACTTTTAGTTTAAAATATAGTATTTATCATGTTAAAATATATACTTTATCTATTTTTATCATGAAAATATCCCAAGCTCCAAATATCTCCAGATATCCAAATATCTACTAAACAGGTTACTGTTTAACTGATAATATTGACAGGCTGTTTGGTAATATCACAAAGAAGTAGATATCAGAAGGAACTGAGTGGATATTAATTGACAAAAAGTTGTGTATTACTCATACTTAACAGGCTAATTTAGTGTCCAGAAAACTTCATGTGCTGGATGAAACTGTTATATTATACAGATCATATGCATTATGTTGTATGAAGCTAGACTATCCATTTTTCCCACTCCTTTCTCTGTCTTTTCTATAACAAGGTCAACTATAGAAGAACAGTGTGTTGCTAGTGTGTCTGTCAAGTTTTAATTGAAATGTTGTGATAAATTTCACTGCCAGGTCAGATGTTATTTTCTGGTTAAGGAGGGTCAAGCTGGTCTCTTAAAGAACCACTTTTGATTTTTATAGTGTCCAGTGATTTGTTTCTGGAAGTTGATTTACCGCAGATCTGACCTCTGTCCTGTTGGTTGACCTCTGCCAACATTTTCAAGTCTCTAGTTCACCTAGGGCTACTAGCAGAAAAACGTATTTCATTAAACTGGGCTTCTCATTTTATTAGTGTGAAAATAGGCCTTTCCTAATCGATAGAACAGGAAGCATTCACTTTATTGCTTTAGACTAGAGACTAAAGGTCATTTAACACAAATAGAATGAGGCACATAACAAAAACAGCAGTAAATATTTGATGACTCAGCATAAATAACATGGTTAAGACCTAAAAAAGTCTGCTTTCTTGAGTATATAGATTAGGTTAATTAAAAAGTAATAAAAATATTGAAATTTAGGACAGTTATATTTTGGATAATCCCTCAAAATCGTTAATTTTAATTTATAGCTTTGGCTTGATTGTTGGAAATATCTGAACCAAAATCCTGAAGAAGAATTTATATAATGTCAAGTGTTTATAAAGAATACAACTTGTATTTCACAAGTTGAGTGTTTTATTATTATAAACACTATAAAAGTTTCTTTAAAGATAGAAGAATTTAAGAATGATAGTAAATTGCATAGTGAGGAAATAAAAGAAGAAAATAGTGATAACTTTATCATCTCATTGATGAAAAAAATATTGTGGAGGTGACATCAGGAACCTAGGAAATGCTTTGATAATTTCCTCCTTACTGAGTGTTTCTCTAGCTGACCAGAGATAAGTGTGCTGACTAGTCACTCAGAATCATCTGCTGCAATCTTAATAGTATGACTTTGTGAAAACTTAAAGATACCATTTTCCTATACTAAATATAGATCTAAGCATCTTGTATCTTAATAACATTTTCAGTCTTTGATTAACACTAAAAAGTCCTTTCTATCACTTAACAACAGCTTTCTTTTACCATTTTGAGACAACTTACTTAGTTTATTTGTATTACAGACAAATGTATATATATGCTAATATAGGGACCATTTTGTCTACATCTCCTGTGTCTTACAATACCACTTGATACACGTTTTATTGAAATACCATATGAACCCATTATAACAAACAGGCTCTATGATAAAGGTTTTAATCAACATATCAAAAATTGTGGATTATTGAATAAAGAATAAGAGTTAGTAGTAAGAAATTTTAAAAAATGTAAACAACTTACTTCATTAAACTTATGATTGTTCTTGAACAAATGAATAACTTCAGATTACAAATAATTTATAATTTAGAGTTGAATTATTACTTTTAAATTTAGGATTAAATAGTATAATGAACACAGAAGCATATAGTGCAATATATGGGTTATTTTTCTTATCTCTTGGAGGATTTTATTCAGGATGCTTACTTGCCAATCTAAATGTAGCACTTATTTCCATTACCCTACAATTACAGTGTGTGTGCTTCAATATTCCAGTTATTTTTTAAATTACTGAGTTATAAAAACTCAGAAAAGTTTACAAGAGTACAGTAGTGAATAAAGTGCTGTGTCAGACTAATCTTATCATGAAAGGCAAGAAATCTGTCAGAAATGATCAGTCTCAGAAACTTCAAGCATGCAAATTTAGTTTGATCCTGTGGGTCTACATGATGGGACATTTAATTTGTATAACAGGTTTTTCATTTCAACCAGTAATTTAAGTATTATGTCATTCCAGCTCTGGAGTATATGAGGAGTGAGAGGATGATAGTAGAATGATGACACTGGGTTTGATTTTTTTTCAGACCTTGGGCTGGGTTGTAGACCTAGAGAAATAGGAGGACGGAGCTAATGCTGTTAGCTTTTGTGAGCCTTGGCGAATGAACAGTGTGCTGGGTCCAGGTGACCAAGAGAGGCAGAGAGTTGCAGACTTACTCCTTTCCCCCATGTCTGCAGGGAACCCACTACATGATCAAAAAGTTTTAGCAACCTTGAATGACAGACACTTGGGATCTTATGATAATAGTGACAACAGAGTTCCTTTCAAGCAGCATCATTACTACTTTTTATGAAATGGGGTGAACCAAAGATGACAGAAAATATAGGGAGAGTGTCATGTCTCAACTGTGGTGGCATACGGTCTCAGGTACCATTTAAAATCTCAGAAAGCCATGTGAAGTGCCATGTGGGGTGTGGTGGTGGCATCCATATGCAGGTAGTGCTTATTAGAAATATTTAATATCACAGGTAGTTACGGCCTAAACCTGAAAATGGTCTCAAAAGTTCCTAAGTATGAGAAAATGAGAACAAATAATAACACAGGCTCTATTTTAAGGGTCTATAAAAAATGACTCATTTAATCCTCACAGCAACCATCTAAAGTAGTTATAATTATTATCTCCAATTTATAGATGAGAATGCTGAAACTGAGATACAAATAACTAATAGTGGAGTTTGTGATTCAGATTTAGTTTATGTTATGTAAGGGTTAGCCTTTTACAGCTTATTTTATAGGTGAGAACATGAATTAAGTAAAAATTACTTTCCAAGCATGCACAGAACCAGCAAGCTCAAAACAGATTTGTACCAAGGTCATGCTAATTTCAAACTCAGTGCTTCTAACCTAAAATTATCCTGTAAAGTGTGCAAGGAATGTCTAAAGTAGTAAAGATTCCTAGATTTGGAACTTTTTTGTGTTCTTACCTTAACTGATAGGGTTTCTGGTTGTGGAGAATGTAAGAGTTGCCTACACATACATACCAAATCAGCTGTAGTTCAGCCCATTCTGTTTCTTAATGTCTTTAATAGCGAGTTGCCTCAAACATGAGCAATTTATTCCAAGTTGGCTATTAGAATCACTATTTCCTGAGAGCCTAATGTGCATTAGGCACTATGTTATACACATACATATACTGTGTCTGTTAGTCCTCACAACAATGTGGCTACAAATACATTATTAACTTACTGACTTTATTTTACATATAAAAATAAAAATTCAGAAATCTAAGTCACCTAAGACTAACCAACTGACAAAGATCAAACCAGGCACATCTAATGATGCCATTAACTCAACATCACCTTCTCTAGTGCACTCAAATCAACTCAGTCAACTCCATGTTCTGCTCCTCTATGGACATAGGTCTTCTGTGGTGTTACCTTGTCTGAACTTGACTTTATCATGTCTAGCACCTCACTCTATTAACTGAATTTTTTTAGTCGATCTTCATTCATAATAACAATAGGAATAAAAATTCAAAACAAAATTACATATAGGTATTTTACTATAAATCCTTGTTAAAATACTCTTCATATGCTACTATATTCAAGAATAATTATTCTTTTCTAAAGTAGATTTCATTTTATTTAATTTATATTTATTTATTAAGGAAGCTATACATTTCACAGTGCTTCCATATTTCTCACTTGCCCTCTTGTACTTTGTCCTTTGACTTATAAATTAATGAACTACTATTTGAAAGCATGGTGTTTTTGTTGTTGTTGTTGTTGTTTTATCTATTTGATGTTTAGCAGATGCCACCTGTCTCCAGAGGACAGGTTGTTTGTTGTTATTAGGACACCATACAGAGAACAGTACGTATAAACACAGTGGTTGGAGTCTAATTACTTGAGCTCTTTATGGAGGTGGATCATCTCACAGCACAATGCTCTACAGGACAAAGTAAGGCCAACTGTCTTTTACAGCATCAGCTGCTGCCCTGAGTTTGGTGTTTTGCCACCGACACCAAGTCTTCTTTGTTTATCAGGTAATTAACAGTAATGATGTCTTGCTGCTTAGCTTTGTTGCAGAACCAAGGCTCCTTCTTTGTGGATTTGGGAGGACTACCAGGCTTAGGCCGGTGGCTTGACTGTCATAAGCACCAGCAGGCAATTCTAGGCTTAATTACCTCCCTGTTTTGTTCTTCCCATTGGGCAATAAACATCCAGTCTAAAGGCAATTTGTGGGAGAGAGGGGAGAGAAAAAGGAGGGTGTCTCCTCTCATGGCAATGCATTCATCAAATAAACTAACTTAAAATGTGTTGACCTTGAGTTCTTAAACATTATTGTAATTCCTCTTCTTTTAAGGAAAAGCATTTTAAAGAAAGTTATTCAAATAAAACACAACCCTACAGATAGGCAGTCTGTTTATGAAATATGAGGGAATTCAATTACCCATGAATGGATGAATGGCTTTTTTTCCCTCCCTTTGTCTGGTCATCATTGTTACTGTGGATTATTTTAACAAAAGATATCAAAATAAACAGAAATGTCTTTGATGAACTGTGATCCTGCAGTGAAGTGACATATTGATGGGAGTGTGGCTCTCTGGGATGTACTTAGTATAGTTATGATTTTTTTAATAGTGCATCTTTTTAATTGCTACTAAAGTCATACTAAAAAAATACATAAGAATGAGCTCTAGGAAAAAAACACATGTAGCTTTTAATTTTTTGCTTACAGTAAGCAGGAATACTTGATTAGAATTCAAATAAGATTTTAGATAATGTTGGATAAGTTCTGTACATTATACATAAACTAATATGGAACTGGTATGTATTTGTTGAATACTTGTATTTTTTTAATCTTAATAACTAAGTGATAACTTTATTAAATATCAGCTTTTTTGTGAGGAAACCATATATTAAAATAAACTCACTATGCAATATTTGCTAATAACTTGCAGTGCTTGTTAGTGATAATTGGAACATTTCAAATGCCAAAATCATAAAATTGGAGAGGTAATTTTATTAATTATTAGTTGAAATATTATTACTCATTCTGTTTTTGCTAGATAGCTCTTGTGGTATGGCCACCCATTTAAATGACGTTTGCCTTTGTCATGTTTATGAAGCATTTAAATATTCTATAGGATATTCCTTAGTTTGAGCTCTTTTTAACTTAGTAGAATATCTGATTAATTTATAGATCTTGCATATAACAGACCAAGAATTTCAGTAAATGTTTCAAATGATGAAATGATTTTCCATCGCATTTAACAAATTTAAGTAAACTTGTATGAGCAGTTTCACATGGAAAGGAGGAGCATTTGTATAAAAATGTGATTTTCTTTTTTTCCTGAAAAAAAATCACAGCATATTTATTCATTCTTCTAAAATTCCTCCATTTTCATTTGTTAGAAATGTTCCTACTTCTTACTGATATTCCTTAGATATTCAAGCTGAGATCTGTTTTCTAGAGCTAACATATCACCTTCTCTCCAATATAAAAGCAAGGTAACTACTGCTTTCCTCAGCATTCGAGGAGTTTTTTTTCCATTTTTAATTACATTTGAAAAATAAGGTTTACATATGCCACAGAATTTTATCCCATTTTCATATGTGGATAGAAAAAACTATTTTAAAGCTGAGCCACCTCCAAGTTATTAAATGCAAGGCATCAGAAATATCATTAGACTTTGGCTGCATCTATAATTTACCATACAGTAAGGCCACTGGAACATTTACATTGAAAAAGGGTTTGAATTATTTTCCACTAAATTTACTCATTGAATTAGAATGTTTAGAATATGTATAGCAATAACTAGATTATTCAAGTGGGATTGTGTGTCGAGGCATATGGTATATGACTTACAATAGTAAGTAATTTCAAAATCCTATAAAGGTAATATAATATTGATTTATCATATTATCTGCAGAACTTTTAAAATAAATGGTTTCCTCTTTCATGTGAATGTTTTCTGTACCTCAAGGTTCATAGAGGAAACAAGAAGCCCTTTACACCATTGTTTCATATTTTCTTCATACATGCAATAGATAAAAAAGGACTTCAACAGAATTGACTCTAATGCATCATAGCTATCTTATTATTCATATTACAATGATGAATATCATTTGTTATGATTTTTATTTGTGCAAAGAGGAACATTATTAATAATTGTCTTTGAACATGTGATGTCAATTGGAAAAAAATAGTTTTACATTTAGGAAGAATGGGTGTGACTATCACCCCTGAAAAATAACATCATCACTGCCCATCAAGCTGAAAATTAGAAATAGAAAAATGCAAGTGCTCTAGTCCCAAAATCCTTGAATTTCTTTTCCAGTTTACATGCTTTGTGTAGAGTTCATTTTCTATACTCTAAAACATAAAACAATGGTAAGAATAGTAAAAAAAAAAAAAGAAGAAGAAGAAGAACCTGTAACACACTGTAAATGCCAGGAAGAGCTCCCCCAAATCATTTCCATTTTAGGACATCTTTTCTCAAAGACAAAATGTTTTGGCAATCAAATGTTTAGTGAAACAGGAACAACAGGCAAGTCAGCTGATGTTTCCTTATCATTTAGTTCAATTTTGTGAGATGGAACTATTTAGATGATAGACTTTGTGATTTGAACATCTGTAGACACGTGTTTTGTTGATTTGGATAGTAAGGATAGAGTCATATACACAAAAAATGAATTAGAATATCCGCAGAGCTATTTTAGCATTTTTCAAAACTGAATTTAAATTTTAACTTCAAATAAGAGAAAATTTACATATGATTAAAACTTTAGTTGAGAATAAAATTTGCAAACTCTATGAAGATAGTGTGCAAGTTCTTGATAACCAGCAAATATTAAGCAGATGATTTGAGCACTGATTTTTTTTTTTTTTTTTTTTTGGTATTTCAACACTAAATTGCCTTTATGTTTTTCTCACAAACATGGAAGAGAAAGGAAGTAATGATGATGATGATGATGATGATGATGATCCATTTTGACCATCTTATCTTATTATTTCTCCTTATTCATTTGGGAGCTATGGTAGAGTCTTAAACCATCTCATAAATACTTATTTAGTAAAAGGAAACAGAATATATTTTCTCTCAGACTCTCTGCATTGAAATATTGAAATAGGAGGAAGGAAAAAAAGGCCCATAATGCTTCATTAGTTAATTGTGCAGAGTACAGCTCTTTAGGGGTAAACAAGTGAAGGACATTTGCTGAATGGCCCATCCTCGTCACGCATATTATGGCCTAATGATGCTAGTAATGGTAGGAGGCTCCTGGAGAGTCATCTGTCAAATTAGCACATTGAATTATTTATTGCCTCAGAGTAAAATTGTTGAAAGGTAGCAGCTGAGACATGGTTTTTATAAATCTAAAATTCAGGGGGAAAAAACTAGAAAATTCACACAGCTGCTTTGAGGGTATATTTGCTTCTTTTACCACTTGCATTTATGAATACAATAATCTGTATTGGGTAAACAGTTTATTTATGTCTTTAAATATGAATTTTAGTGTGTGGATATGTGTGCATGCATAAAATCTTGAGTGTTTCATGCCACTGGTTATAATTAAATAACCTCAAATTCAAGTAAATTGTTATATTTAAGTCTTTATAACTTAGTTAAACTGTAGCACCAATGTAAAAAAAATAAGATATCATGCTGGCTTTTACAATCCTCTCTGTTCAGGAGCAGAGCAGGTAAGGTTCTTGACTTCCATTTCTCACAACTGTTCATATTTCTGTTCTAGCACAAAGTTGTCTAAATAAGAAGTCTGTCGTCCTGGCACTTAGAATTGGAGATGAACCTATATTTATAGTCTGTGAAACTAGATAATAACTAGAGTATGAAACATAAATTTGGAGGAACCTAGCATTTGAAAATATGATCAGGCTAGTACTTTTAGAGTCTTTTAAAAAATTAATATTCCATTATTTGTTCAGTAGTTACTTAGTAGATATGGGCAGAACTCATTTCTTTCTGTGAATAAATATTATATAGATAAATAAATTCACGTGTCAATTTCTTCCATTGACCAATAAAGGTTTACTGTTCTGGAGGAAAAAACAAAAGGAAGCTAGTTTACTCATTCTTTGTAGTTCTTACTATCTCTTTAATTCTTTTTATTTATTTATTTATTCTTATCCTGAACTAGATAACTACACAGAAAAGTTTGAAAGTTTGACAATAAAATAGATCACCAATTTCTCTTTTTTTTTCTTTTAAAGATTTATTTATGCATACAAGCTGGGGTGTAGGCCAGAGGTGTAGGGGTGTGAGAGTATTCACCAGAGAAAGAGTGGGGAGCAGAATTCAGGCAGATTGACTGAAAAACACTGTGAGGGGAGCAGTGGGTGAGAAAGGAGAGGTCTGCTGCACCGTGTGGGAAGCTCCCTGGCCAGGGATTGAACTCGTGCTGCAGTGGCTCTGGATAGCTTCATAATGCTGCAACTTAACCCACTGTCCCACCAGGGAGGCCCCAGATCACCAATTTCTATTAAGCAGAGTTATATTATGTATTATTTTGGTCTTGAGGTGCTAACTGAATGACTTCCAAAACACTGTGTGTAATTGAAAATATATTATCCTTTTAGTTAGAAACAGCTCCAGTTTATTCTAGGGATGTCCTGGTACCCTGAGAGTCTGCACCTGGCAACTTCTGTCTTAGCTGTTCTCTCATTGAACAAAGGATCATAGAGAAACTGGCATTGGATCAAGGTCTTAAAGTAAGAATGGGATATTGCAGGGCAGAGAGAAAAACATGAACAGCCATCCTGAAGAAAAGCAATCAGGAATGGGGCATTAAAGCTAAAAGAAAACTGCTAAAAACCAAGTTGTATAAGATAATGGAATGTATTAAGTGTTCAGATAAGGAGTATACATGTTATTTTTAGGGGAAATTATAGATTTTTGAAATTATAGTTTTTATTTGAAATATTGATTGAAGACACTTCAACCAAAGTGGACACATCTATAATCATGGCAAGGAATGAGGATATTTGCTAAATTAATGGCAGTAACTGAAATAATAGATTCAGCCAAAGAAACTTTAGGTAAAGATTAAGTAATATTTATATAAGAAAGTGTTATATAAATTCTACAATTCTATATGCATTCTAGTTTTTGTCATTATTACCATAATCACTACTACAGATACCACACTGTATTGCGTTGGATAGGGCGAGAAAAAATGAAGTTTGAAGTTATAAAACCTCTGTCCTTGAAGAAGATTATTTATCAAAAAAAAAAAAAAAAAAACGGTCACTGCAAGAAGACCAATGAATGTTGGTAATGATGAAAATAAGATCCAATTAGAAATTTTGGTTTGGAGATGTGCATAAGAGAATTGTTGAGCAGTCGAAATGTCGAAATGTAGCTCAAAAAGAGGTGAGGGGGAAATTTATAGGTGAAAATTGGAAATGGCACTCATGTCAATAAAAAGTCATGACAGTAGGTGAACTGGTTAGTCATTGTGGTTTGGCCAATATGAATATTATGCACCTGCATATTTTACATTCTATTGAAAATCTGGATATCATATTGTGTCAATACTTTTCTTATTACTATATCAGTTTTCTCATCAAGGTCTTGTTCTTCCTGATGCTGTTGCCATTTTAATTCTTTTTATTTCAGTTACTCTTCCCTAAGAGCTTTTTAATTGCCTCCCTTTTGTTTGTGTGGTGTAGTGTGTGTGGGTGCGTGCGTGTGTGTGTGTGTGTGTGTGTGTGTGTGTGTGTGCCTACCATATCCTAAGGTCTTAATTATTTTTCTGATTATTTTTCCAATCTCTCCAAAAGAATAGTGCAATGAGAAAATATTTGTTTTAGCACCTTGTGTGTTTTATATGCATCATCTAATTTAATAAAGAAAAATGGGGAAGCCATTATTCCCAAATTGCTAGGAGTTGAAAATCCTCCTCAGTAAAGTTAAATACTCTGCACCAAATCACTGCAAAATGATACCCAGTCTGTGTAATTCCAAAGTTTTTATTTCGCTCGTCTCTTATTTCTATATCATACTGTCTCCTGCATGGAGGCCTTTCTACTATTTTTTTCTATTATCTCAGCTTTGTACCATCATTCCTAATAAATATCTTTAATCATTTACTTCCATTTCATTTTTCCTTCTCTGTCATTGAGCTCTCTTCATTCTATAGCTACTCTTCCAGTTGGCAAGCTTCCTACTAGATGCAGTCAAATCTTTTGTCACATTTTTCATGTAGATCTACTAAAACATCATCAAGGTATATTAACTACTAATATTCAATATTACCTTGAAAATTGACAGAGGAATTGTAAGCAGTCTCAATGCCATCTTCCTTCACCAATGTTCAAAAGACAGAGACTAAAATCTCTTGCTTATGCATATAAAAGGCCATACTGTGAATATTGAATAGGGATGCATGATTTCAGCTCTGTGCCATTTGTCCAGAGAAATTATTCAGTTTTACTGCTCAAATGAATACACATTAAATTGCATTGCTATCCTTCTTTTCACTTATCTATCATAGGTTGTCCACTAAACAGTTTAAAGCTTAAAAAGATATGAAGATTAGAACTGCTTCAACAGTTAGTTTTTTTAAATAATGCTTTTTTTTTCTTTTCTAAATATGAAATCCAATGTGACACTTGTATTTGATTGAAGTAGAATATAGGATTGATGCCTACTTGACATTTAGAACACTGGAACTGACCATGGTATAGCCTCAAATGACTGTGAGAGTGATCCTAGAACAAGGAATAGAGGCAGCCAAATATTGAAGTAGCTCATGTTTAGCTCTCTCTGTAGGATGACTAAAATAATTTCACATCTGTGAGTTTCTGTTGGAAAATGTAGTAGGGTTTTGTAGACAGGCTGGTATTTTATGTTTACAGTATATCATTTTTAGAGGAACTGCATTCACATCAACAGTAAGACCTGAGAGAGCGATGCTCGAAATCCAGTAGGTGGCGATATTCCCTCAGAATATGTGGCAAACCCGGGTCCAGGTTCGGGTTTGGGATGTGCTGCTTGTCTAAATTAACACCACACATTCTGCCTCTAAAAGTTCAGAACTCCAGCAAAAAAGCAGTCTTCTACTTATAAATTAGAGTGCTTTCCCCTCTCTTAGTGCACTAAATTTTAGTTACTCTACCTTGCTCCCCAAAACTGAATTAGGCATTCTTTGACCTTCGGTTCATTTTCATTGTCATTAGTAACATGTCTATGGCTGTATTAGTGTAACATCTTCATCGTCCTTCTCAAATTATTCATGTACTATGAATAGAAACTGCTCTTTGCCAAAGATCTATTTATGACACTTTCAAAAGAGTAAATGAGAACCTGTAAAATGACATTACATTTGCAATATTTTCAAGGCAGAGCATTTAAATGATTTTGTGGACTACATCTGATTTTCTTCCATATCCATCCCACCCATTAAAGAATTTAGAGTTTAAGATTTTGAAAAGGCTGTGCACAAATGGTAAAAATGTTTCTCAGTAGGATGTTTGAAAAATTGATTTTATGAAGAGACAGTAAAGCAATCAGAACGCCTTATCTCAGAGAGAAAGTTTATAGCAATATTTGGTATGCTGTAACATATTTTATTTGCAAAATTTTCTGGTGATGTGTAATATAGTTATTACCGCTGTCATTCTGGGATTTTAATGCCATTCTTCCTAGTAACCACAGGATAGACTAACTGCAATCTTTAGCCTCACCTTAAAATATAAATCCACTATTTTATATTAAGTAATTATTTTGAATTTGGCACTTAATCTCAGAAATACTAATAGATGGCATTATTACCATTCAATGTATAGATATAGATACAGCTTTTTTCAACTTCTGTTCCTCTTTTTCCTTCATGGTATATGTGAGTGCTTTGGCAAAGAATGTGTTTCTAAGCAGAAATGTTAGAGTTTACAGATTGTGGCTTTTCTATCAACCTCAGTCATTTAAGTGGCAGTAAAAAGGAAGTCCCTAAATTTAGTTCACCACAACAGATATGTAGCATTATTAAACAATAGAACTTTTTTTGTCCTCGACTGCTGAGTTTTTGGATTTGTTACACATCATTGGCATAACTTAACCTAGTCTGACTAATACCATAAAAAGGAGTTAAACTTAGTAGTGTGAGATAGGTGATAAGTTATATTAAATTATATGTGTAAACTCTTCCCTTAAAGGACAAGAAAAAATTATGACACACACACATAGACAACATTGTGGAAATATACACTTGGACTATTAATTACTCAAACTGCCAAAATGTTTTACTTATTTGAAGGAGGTAATTGCTTCTCCATTCTCCCTCCTACGTGGGTGAAAGCTGGATGCCTCTATAATTAAGCAACGGTCTTATTTTCTCAGTAGGCTTGAGAATCTTCTAGCAGGTGATATTCCAGATTAATATTAGAAAATCAAAGGTTTAAATGAAAATATAGATAAGTTAAACTTCAGGACTCAGTTTGGGAAGAGATGATTATAATTAACACAAGCTAATGCAAATGTGTGTTAGCTATTTGCCAAGCTATACCGCTATTGTGGAACTTTTTAATATTTCAATATTCATTGTGGAGTTCCAAAAATGAGATATTATCAGTATAGCAAAATCAAAGACCTAATAATTTCTGAGAAATGCAGCTTACTTTGACATAGACTTAAACAATAGTGATATTTCATTACAAAAATAGTAATACACTTAACTATTACAGAGAAATTTCCCTGATGATTATTTCCTTTTAGCAACATGTGTCTGATGGAATCACAGAAGTATTTGTAAATGCTTTTCTTGTTTTTTTTTTTTTTTAAACAATTCATGGTTATTTCTAAATATCCCAACTCTCTCCCGATCTCATTCTGGTATGTTCGTTGACTGGAGGGAAAAAGGAGTTGACTAGAATTTTGAAAATTACGCATCATCCTAGGTTATAACCTGGTATATGTGGCATATCCAGTTTCCACCCAACATTATGCAGGAGTATATCAGAGTTAAAACCTATATTGTTTGGTATACAGCTCTTCTTCTGATTTCTATATTTGGTTAATAGTCAGTGACCTAATTTACTCAATAACATAAATTTTTCTAGACACTTTCGTGATATTTTGCACATACCATCACATTGCCAGTTTATAACCATTCAGTCAGGTGGGTATTACAATTCTTTCCTGGACGAGATAAAGGAGCTCTTGTACAAGAAAGATGAAAGACAGTCATTTCCCTTAAACTATGAACACAAGTCCCTTTTCAAAAAATAAATTTCATAAGGTAAAAAACAACCCATCATGTTTACTTATGATACACAATTATAACTTGATTTCAGGAGTTTTACATTTCCTTTAATTCTTATTGTAATTAGATATTGAATTACTTTCAATTAAGGAAGATAGTATATATTTCCTGAAAATTAAACATATCTTTATAGAAATCAAACACACACACACCAGCACACACACACATCATATTTATGCTTCATTTAATTAACCATGTCTAAGAAAATATTTGTGACCCTAAATTGAACAAACTTGGAAGAGGAAGAATGGCTCACCTTCTTAGAAGATGTGTTCTTTACCCTAAGATTTCTTTTTGCCATGAAAACAATTCATATTTATTTTTTTAATATTATTTTTTTCTGGCTAATATGTCTTATGACCACAGTCATTAAGGTAAGAAAAAAATATTGTTAGATATCAGCCATTATTAATGCAATGTAAAACCAGTTCTGTAATAAATACTCAAAAATTATTTTTGCAAAAAGTCTCTCAGATTCACACAACTTTTTGCTATTAGAAAACTTCCTACTGCTTTTAGACTTTAAGATTCAGCAGTCTATTAATTCCTTCACCATCTCTTTGTCCCATTTTCTGCCATTCACCTTCATTCACTCTGACTTCAGCCTAAAGCACTAAAACCACCTAGAGATAACACATTCCCCATATTCAATCAAACTTTGACCATAATTTCAGTATGGTTGGTAGAATTGATCTATCTATAGACCCATTTTAAGAATCAACTAAACAATGCATTAAATGAATGTAAAAGAAAGTTATTTGATTTTAATAGGCAATTTTCAACATTCATTCAACAAATATCTACTGAGTTATTATTAAAACAGCCTCAATGAAACCAAAATTAACATACACCAACCCCTTATTAGAGGAAGGTTTTTCTACACAAAATTGGTAGTTTCTGTAGACAGAAAATATATGTAAGCTTATATCTGAGGTGATAAACTGGCAGCTTGCGTAATAGGCTTTTTGGGGGGGCTCAGAGTCTTGAAATATTTGATATGGCACTTGAAAATGGAAAGATTACATATAATAATCTGACTTTCAGTCTTCTTTTTTAAATACTAGAGGTTGACCACAAATATGTGGAACTGAATGACAGGCCGCATCCTTTCCAGTTTTTAACACTTTTTACTACTTGCCAAAACCCAGTTGATTTTATTTATTTATAATATACACTTAGCCTCATGAGATATATGAGTTTTAAGTTCATATCCTGAATAGAGTCTTCCACAAAATATGGACTTAATTGTGCATGTTTCTTTCATCTACCTGAAGAGTAAATTTCTATCTTGTCTACTATCCCAGTTCATCTTCATATATTCCCAGATCTGAAACAATATATGTTAACAAAATATTTAAATGTCTGATCACACTTTAGTTTCTGATTAAAACAAATTGAAGATAATATCTGTAAGACAATGGAGTATGTGCTAGAAATAAAATTATGTAATTAATTTTTTTAATGAATCAACCACTTTCTTAATCAAACATTTGTTGTTAGTGATTTTATTTCCATAATTTTGCTATAAAGATATAGAATTAGATAGGCAGTGTCTCGGTATATCATCTAAAATGTAATTATTGTAATCTTTCCTTCTTTGTGCCAAGGGCGATTTGTTGTAGCATAGGCTGCTGTTCATGTACTGAAATGTCAAAGACAGTGCAAAGTGCTATTTCCCCTGATATGCTAATCCACAGCATCATTTTATACCCAAACTATAATTTCATTTCTAGGACTTAACATAGCATGGCTTTTTGTCTTGCTAAAATTTATACATAAGAGTTATGTTATTAGAAGGAGTCAAGACAGTAGAGAGGTCAGCAAGAAAGATTCAGAAAGTGGACTATGTTCTGGACACAAAGTTAGATGAGAAAACATTTTTTTAATTGAGGTGATATTGATTTACAATACTGTAAGTGACTCACAGGTATAGATCATACTCCCTCATACCACAAACCAACCATAGTCCTCAAAAAACTTTTTAGAAACACAGAAATCTATATATTAAAAAATAGGATCAGATAAGTAGGCAGAACCTTATGTAAGCAAGGTAACTAGATACAAGCAAATATGCTCAACAACAAAGAAAAAAAAGGCAAGTGCTGCGACCAAAATAAATTCACACACACACACACACACACACACACACACACACACCCCAGGATGTTAGAACAAGCAAGAAGAGCAGCATACACCTGTGACAACAGAAAAAAGGGAATAGATAGTAATTGAGCAGACAGTTAAAGGCACGGAATCCAGACTGCCCATCCTTGTATGAATAGGAAGGAACAAGCCTAATGGTATATCCCAAAGGCAATATTGACCCCAGGTGTTCAAGTCACAGATAACAATATGGAGATTTACAAAAGATAAGGGTGGGTCTAAGGAAGCTTTGTAAGCAAAATACATTGCTAGATCAGAACACTATTTGTTGTGTACTTTATTTAATCTAACTAAACAGGAAAACCACTATGACATCCATTGAAATTCTTCTTCTGGACTTTCCAGCCAAACCAATGAATTTACTTCTTCTGGAGCTCAAACAACCACCTCAAATGGAGACCCATCTTTGGTCTTCTAAATACCAAAGAATGGATATCACTAAATCTTCATCTTAGCAGAAGATAGTGTTAGCAATGGATACAGAGTGTATGAGGTAGACAGAAATGATGGCCAGTCATTATTGTCTACCAGGAGTTCTGAACTATGTCATGTGACATATGTGCTTGATGTCCCAAGACCACTGGTGTCTTCTTCCTTGTGGAAATGATGACTCCAATATACAGACAGTAAACTGTCAGTCTTTTTAAAGTGTAACAGAAATAACACTTTAAACCTCACTAATTATTCTTGCAGGATAGAGCTGTTTATCTTATTCTTCCCTAAGGAGCCTAACTTTTACTGGCTGAGAAGCCTTTTATATCTGAGAACAGTATGAGTGCAAATCCTTTGAATGGAGAGGAGAGCCCAATAAGGGAAGACTTCAGGCACAGAACTTCCCTCCCCACCCTTCACCTCCGTCTTACCTGTCACAGAAGAAACATTTGAATCTGTTACCATAGGCCTCCAGTTTTTAAAATTTTACCAGTTGTATGTAGTTCTTTTGAATAGGGAACCTTTTACCAGGAAAAATACTTAGAGGAAAAACCTTTAAATTTAACATAAAGCCTAATTTTTTTGCTCCTATTGAAGCTTGGAAGACTGGATCCTTATTAGAGTGCATTTCCACAAAGAGATAAACATTTTAAAAAATAAGCATGAATAAAATCCTGGATAAAATGCATCCATTTATGCAGGAAAATAGCTTTTACTGAAGAAAATGGCACAAATTCATCATATGGAGAAAAATGTCATTTCAAAGCCTATTTCCAACTTCAAAATGTGGAACTTTTAATACAATATATTATCTGTTTAGCTACTCTAAATCTTCAACTTTTTAAACCCAAAGGTTTTTTCAATCTTTTTGAGAACATCGACAATTAATTACCCCTATTAATAGGGAAATTGTCAAAACTAGTTTAAAACCTTCTGGCAGGAACATCACATAAAAGGAGCACTGCAAATTGTTGCAGACCAGGGACTGTTGAGCTACAGTTTTGTCAAAGTATTTTCATTTGTCTTCATGTATAACTGAGTGCTGAATGCAAATTACTAACTTTATGAAATAAACTCTCGCATCAGTACTGCTAGTTTTTGTGTTGCTCATGTTAAATGCATTTCAACATGCCGTGACATACAGCTAATAAAAGGGTGTCTGTCACAAGGGACTAAGTACCAAAATCAACAATTTGCATAGTGAACAAGGTTTATATTGTGGCGACTCATGTTGCCTTGTAGCGAACAATGGGATGAACACTCCCTTATGGCCTCTACTAAGTACTAGACATGTGGCCTTAGAAAAAGAAATCCCCTCTCATCCCCCTTTTTCCCAGTAGTGCTTTGTTAGTTCACAGCAAGGGTTTGACTTCATGCCCTGGTGTCTGTCTGAGAGGAAGTCCAGTTCAATTCAATTTGCATCTCTCTGCCTTTTAGTAATGAAACAGCATCCATTTGAGCAGGCCCCATGATAATGCAGAGCAGATGGACAGAGTTTTGTCTAATTAGATTCTGGGCAGCCTGTTTGCCAAAGAAAATGTGCTTGTATTTGCTTATTTCACACTTATTTCAGTGACAACAGCTTAGCTGAGACACGGTAGGTAGAAATGAATAAGGGAGATAACCTCACTAAAGAGCTACTTAATACAAATCAATAATTTTAATTCAATTGCTATTTACTATCACCTATTTAATAAATTGATAGCTGGTACTTTGATCTTCAAATAAAAAAAATTCCCTTCATAAAAATTTTTTTCCCTCCCTCCCTCCCTCCGTCTCGCCTTCCCTCCCTCCCTTCCTATCTCTCTTTTCCCTTCTCTTCCTTTCCCACCCCTTCCCTTCCCCCCTCCTTCCTTCCATCTTTCCTTCTTTTGTTCTTCTTTTATAAATCCAAAGATTGAGTAAAATATCAAAGTCTGTAATATGTACAGATTATTTTTAAAATTCAAAGAAATAATCTATTTTTAAAATTCAGTGCCAAAAGAGTCACCCTATTAAGTTTGCCTTTAGATGTCTCAAAAGAAACATATAGATTTATAAAACTTACCCACACATTTGTATTTTATAAATGCCTCAAAGGATATTTGCCATGATCCCCCTCATTACTACTCAGCTTGTTTCCCTCAGATATAACTGTTCACGCTCCTCTCCATTTCGAGAACTGCCCAAAATTCAGCATTCATGCTTTGGCAATTTCTCTTCCCTTTCCCTTTCAGCAACAGGATTTTCAGACCCCCAGTGTTACCACTTTCCCACTAATTTTGAATCTCCTTTATCTTTTTAAACTCTTCATACACAAACATACACAAAACAATGTGCTGAACACTCATCAACTAAGCAATAAACAGAAAAAGAAATCCCCTTTCACCAATTGAATGAGACCTAGACTAAGAGATACTGGCAATGGTGACAGAAAACTTTGCGTTTGGAAGATCCCAGTTTTCTTCTTAGTCCAGTTACCTCCCTTTCATTTTTTGTCTCCTTCATAGGTACCTGCTTCCTGAGGGCTTCTCCATTTTCTCAACAAAATTCATCATAATGTAAATTTAAATCAGTGTCAGCAGAGAGGAAATTAAAGACTATATCCTTGTGTTGCACAATAAATGTCCATCACTTAAAATAATGCCATGCTTTCTATATAAATATATAAATGTAGATACATATTTATATATAATATAATATAAATATATATTTATATTTTACATATATTTTTGTATATATTTATATATAAAGGTTTTAGGAAGAAAGAGAAAAAAATATGGGTAAAATCTCACCACCTAGAGAGTGAATTACTTGATGTGTTTATAAAAAAAAATAACACCTAGCATTTGGAAATATACTTAGGCAAAGCCAGATGTTTAATTTGGATTATGACAGTTGGATCATTGGACAAGCCCTATATCCTGAATACCTGGAGCCTGTAATATGAGTCTCATTCTTTAGAGTTGCTATCTGTAAATATTGTTACTGAGCAGACATCATTAACCAGATAATGAATTTCAAGTGCCCAACTAGTCCCTCCTCCTCATGTGTAATTTCAATAAAGAACAGTAAATAACTGGTTCAATTCCAACAACATAAAAAAAATGAAGAAGAATCCAAAGTACAATAATGTGCATGGATGTTTTGGGGAATCCAAAGTCTAAATCAAAAGATGAAAGACTCTAAAACATATTGCACAGAGAAGCCTGGTGGAACAAAATGTATCATGTTCTCACCACGGATGCAAGAAGCATAGGCTAATCACCTTTCCCCATCAACGTGAAAAGGAAGAAAAGTCGCATCTCTGAATTTTTTCCCCAAGGAGTGTATTTTATCATTCACCAATGTGAATTGATTGTCTGCCCCACCTCCGCTTGAGACCTGCTTCTCTTCCAATCTTCCATATCTCAGTAACCGACACATCCATTTTCTGTCACATAAACCAGAAACCTTACAGTCTTCCTTGATAGTTTCCACTCCCTCTCACTTTCTCCCTGTATCCCATCACTTAATATCTGTTAACTCAACCTCCTAAGTAGCTCCTGAGACTGTTCCTTTTTCTCATATCCTCTGCAAGCCCCAGTGGAAGTCCACATCCTCTCTTCCAAAATAGAGCAAAAATCCTAGTCAGCCTCCTTACCCCTTCACCTTCAAATCCCACCACAAAATCAGTCATTCTAGAAGGTAAATATAATCCTGTTTTTTTCCTGTTTAACAGTCTTTACCTGCTCCCCATTATCATTGGAATGAAACCTGAAGGCTATTATCACGATTTCTTCTTGTATCTTCTCCCTCCCCAGTACCAGAGGGCCTGACCTCAACAAATTTCTCATTTGTGAGAAGGCACCCTATACTCTCGGTTTCCCTATAGCTGCAAATATACCTTCTGACTTTGAAAGTCATTTCAGATTTTCTGACCTGGTGAGCATCTATTAATTTTTAACACACACCTTAAAGAGATCCTTCTCCAATACAGTTTATTTGAATCATCCTCTACCTGTCCTTTGCTCCCAGCTTTATGCTTATCACATTTTATTACAATTGTTTTCAATAACAGAAAAATCTCAGTGAATTCGAACACCGGAACAGCAGAGACTATTGTTTTCTTCACTGCTCTTTTGATGATTCACTGAACACAAGGGATATTGAAGAAAATTAGCATTATGTTTGTTGAATCAATGAATACATGATATCAGTATCTCCTTTCTGAACTTCAGTTTCTTTGTTAATGTCATCACCCTTTTATTGGACACCCAAAAAGAAAACTTAATGTTTACCTTGTGGGACTATATCTCTTCCATTATCCTCACCCATCTTTTCTATCTTTATCACAGCAAATATTCTTCCTGATATCCAAGGCTGCCCAAAAAATACTGTCATGCATCTAATTCAGCTGCGTTTAATGCCTTTCTCAAACTTCTACTCAATTCAACTTCTGTTTTCATTTTTACTGCCCCTGAATTCGTAAAGGACCCATTTCCTCTTGGGATCACTTGGAAGTCTGCTCTATTAAATCAGCTGCACCACAGCTACTGGAATGTCACTGATAGTGAGGTTTCCGTATATCGTGTTCACTCTGTGGCACTTTGACTTCCTTCTGTATCGTGCTAAAGATCTTTAAACTTGATTTTTCTTATGTCATTTTTCCTGCTAACTTAAATTCATCCCTGCCATGCAGTATGTTTACCCAAAATGCTTTCTTTATAATGATTTGCCTCTCTAATCTTTAACATGACCTTAGCTTCTCTGAGCTAACTCAGTCCTTGTTGCAGTCTTTCTCCATTGTGTTTTCTGAAACATAAACAGAAATAATTTAGAACTCAATTGTCTACTGTTGTACATGCAAATTGTTAAACATAGCAATATATTCAGAACCAGGAAAATTCTGGGATATGAAGTGGGAAATATTGGATATCAGAGGGCAATTTGCTGTTCAGCTCACCACTGGTGCCTGCAAGAGGAAAGAGTCATTTGGTTAATTTTTCTTGGGTGTATCATGTGTATTTCCACTCTAAAATCTTCCACAGGTAAAACTCAACATTCTTCCAGGGAAATTGCACATCTAGTATACATAGCAAGAATATTTTTTTCCACAGATGTTACATTCAACTACCAGTTTTAATTTACCAGTCTCTAGTTACTTTAAAAATTTAGCTAAATCCCTAACTCTAAGACTAAATTTTACCACAGTTCATTAGTCACTTTTTCTGTAAAGAATAAAAGACTTTGTTAAATTATTAGCAATATCTCAAGAGATCATAATTGATGTTTAATAAAATTTCTAATGTAAAATGCAAACTTCCTCTTCTTGTACTTTTAAAAATTACTTTCCACTTTACTTAGTACATACATAGAAACCTTTCTGGTCAGCAGGAAATTCTTGATTCAATAAAAATGCTTCTCTCAGCCATCTCTGACCCCTCATCCCACACCCCTTGACTCTCTTTCCACATTCATTCAATCGCTAGATATATTTTCTTAGCTTTCAGCAAAACTGTTGGATTTTATAGGTAGCTGATTTGCCTCTCTCAGCTTTTTTCCCCTTCAAATTAGAAAAAATAAAACTCCTTTAAAATTAATATGATGCCTTAATATCAACGAATGAATGCCAAACTCTTATGCCTACCCTTTGAAGTTCTCACAGACTTTTCCTTTATCTGACACGTTAGCTTCACCTCCTACTATTATACACACACACACAAACACACACACACACACACATATAGGTACATATATATATATATATATTATGTAGATACATGTGTGTGTGTATCTTAAGCTATAATCAATGTCATAACATATTGTATGTTTCCTTCTCGTCTTCGTTCTCCTTTGTTCAGACCATCCATTCACTTTATCCAGAGCCCCCTCTGCCTTTTTAAAAATTAAAATATAATTCTCCTAACTAAATTATGCTCTTTTAAGTATACAATTCAATGGTTTGTGGTATATTTACAAAGCTGTACAAATATCACCACTGATTTCAGAATATTTTTATCACCTCAAAAGAAGTTCTGTACCTATTAGGAATCATTTCCTATTCCTCATCCTTGTTCTTGAATACCACAGATCTATTTTATGTTTCTATGTATTTATCTATTCTGAATATTTCATGTAATTGAATCATACAATTTGTGACGTGTTTATTTTCCCTAAAATATTTGCAAAGTTCATTCATGTTATATTCATTCTTGTCTATAGCTGAATAATGTTCCACTGCATGGATATATCAACTTGTTTATTTATTGATTACTTAATGAACATTTGAGTCATTTCCATTTGTAACTAATTATAACTATTAGTTATTGTAGTTATTGTAGTTGTTAGCTATTGTAACTAATACTAACATAAATATGTAGAAGTTTTAGTTTGAACTTATTTTCAGTTCTCTTGGATAAATACTTAGGAACCACATGTTAACTATTTTTAACAGTTCAAGAAACTAAAAGCTGTTTCTAAAATAGCTACCCATTTTACAGTCCACCAGCAATTTCTCCACATTATTCCAACATTGTTTATTGTTTGTCTTTTTTATTTTTGCCAATTTATAAGAAGTGCTATGTTGTTATGGTTTTGACTTGTACTTCCCAAATAACTAAAATGTTGAGCATCTTTTCATTTGCTTGGTGCACTTTGGTATAGCTTAAGAGATACTATCTCCTTATTAATTCTACAGATTTAAAATATTTCTCCCCTTATGTCTTCTGACTTTGTTAGTTGTGTTACAAGTATCTGTGAAAAACGGACTATCCCCGAGTCTTACCAATTAAATGATCTGCTCATCCTTCAAGAATATTTTTAAATGCCATGTATTTCTTGATATCATTTTAGCTCTTTTACATTCATGATCTCTCTTTATTTGTTTATTCCTGCATGGACAAAACACTTGGTTAATGCCTGCTATTATAAAGTTTTACTTTCCAGAAGTGCTCATTCTCTCTGTATTTGAATTCTCAAGATCAGTGAGTGAATTTTATAGAATGCAATATATCCTTGCTTGTAGCAAGAATCCCCAAACACATTTTGTTAACTTATTAAAGAAGCAAGATCCAGTAGAGCTAAGCCAGGTAGTCTACATTTGGTTATGTAAGTGTATATGGTGAGCATATTTTAAATGACTTCTCCACATGAATGAACTTTAATGAAAACCGTTCTCGCCTAGAGTGGGGATGTCAAGGTGAGACAACTATACTTGGATATCCCTAACAAAAAATACCCCCATGAACGTATTACTTGACATTAGTTAGTTTATTTCTCAGCTGGACATATTTTTTTAAGGAAAACACAATTAAGAATGTTCTATTTATCAGCACATAACACAAACTATTTTGGGCATGTTTCTAAGCATATGTTCCTATAATTGCATTTTGTTTTACTGTTCACAACTAGAAATGTGCCTCCTGGAAATGTGTGTTTTTAAACCATAAGTTCTTGATTGCTCCCTTCTCACGGCCACATTACTATTGGTCTTCTTTCCCTTGCGACTAGGTAATACTGTGCTAATGAAAAACAGGGCCTCTTTATTTATAATGGCCTTGGGGTCAATTATCAATTTATCATTATGTCCTGCAGATTTAAAATAAAATATGCTGTGCAGTATAACCATTGTACAAAATTGACATTAAGTAGATTCTCTGAGTTTGGACTTAATAAAAAATACAAAGAGTGCTGCCTAAAAGGTTTCTCCAACTATAAATTCTATTAGGTAGCTTTTAATACAAGACAGTAGGAAACTGAACAACTAAATTAGAAAGATTTTTTTCACTGCTGTTTTTTGTCTCATATATGTGAACAGTCATGGTAGACAGTAGACAGTTAGCTAATTCATACAAACAATATTTCATATCCATAATAATAATTCAAAGTTGTTTAAATTTTTACTTCAATCTCTGCAGCGATCTTGACGTATTTACATTCAGTGTCAATCTATTTGCATAAGACATTATGATAACTCTAAAGAATATATGCATGAAACAATGTAAAATAGCTTCCTGTGTCAAAAATCACTTACGTCTTCATATTTACCAATTAATCCTTAGATATCAAATTCACATCATCTTGTGACTATCCTCCTGGAAGTTTATGAGATAACATAAAATTTTATGTCTTAACTTCTATTGAAAACATTTCCAATTCCCACATATGTCTGTTACTATCCATGCTGAGGCTCAGCCATGTTTACATGAGATTAAGAAAAGTGTATTCAGTCCATGCACGAATTATTATATATACAATTTAAAGCCACAGATTGAATGAGAATGTAAAGGCAGAAATAACTGAATGTTTATGATACATTTGAAACTCTAAGGTTGTTTGCTAACTTTCAAAGCCATTATAAATCAAAGACATTCTGCAAGGGAGGGGAAGGCACAGGGATCAAAACAGGGGAGGGAAGAACACAGGGACTATGGTGATGGTGCACGGTGAATTGGTGGGAATTTTACAGGCACTGCACCTGAGAGGAGAAAGCATACGTTGCACAAACATGAACAATGATGTAAAATATATATACATATATATATTTTTTAAAAAGACAGATTATACCTGCTCATTGCTACACAGTGAAAACTGGAGCGATTCTTACTGTGCTACCAGTTCATCAGCAGCACTTGTCCTTGTTCAGTGTTTAATAGCCACATTGGACTGTAACCAATAGGTTACTGTATTAGACAGTGGACTTAATAAAACTTTTTCATCTTTACAGAAAGTTCTACTTGATGGAGTTGCACTAGAAAGCAGTAACTCAGTTCCTTGTACTTAGGTTTCATTACATGGTTAGTGACCTCACATTTGCTTAGTTACTTGCTCTGAGGCTGGAATTGCTCATTCTCCCAGTTTCATACCCTGCCTGCATCTTACATTTAGTGTTCTCTAGTAAGAAAAGTAGAAGTGTAAAAGAGAAATTAAAAGGTCCTAAAGAAAAAATATGAGGCTCTATATTAGTGATGCCAAAGACTTTGACCTTTAGTTCAAAAGTTGTGCCTTTTTGAGGAAGAAAAAAATTAAAGCTACAGATCCCCCAAAGATCCAATATAGATGTAAAAACTATTAAGAAATTTTGTCTGTTCATTTTAAATGGTTACCAGAGTAGGGGCATTGCATCTTTTCTCAAAAGTCAGATTCTCTATTTGCAATATTTCACATTAATGTAAATGATAAAAATCAAAGTGAAAGAAAATTAATTGAGATATATGTATATGCTATAGAAATGTATATATGTATGTCACAGGTGTATATATGTATATATAGATTTCCACACTGATGTTTTATTTAATTGGAGGCACTGAAAATATTTGAACAGAATTTGTTCTTAGATTCTTTCAGAATTCAATTTCTAATAAGCCAGTTTATAAATATATGTACTAAAGAAAAATAAGTTATTCCAGAAAGAGAACTACCTCTGGAAATACATGTATCACAACAAACATGGTAGAATTTGTAAATAATTCTCTAAAAATTGCTGTAAAGTAAACTTTATTTTATGTGAACTACCAGGTCATGTTCTTCATTCAGTTTTCCATCATGAATCTAGGTAGTAGCTATCTTTGGTTGTAATTCCTTTTTCATATTTATTTTCACTATGACTTTCCAAGTGGGTCTTTTTGAAAGAATTATAACTGTGTCTGACTACCCTGGAAAGAAAGACTTTATTAATTAAGAAAAAATAGCTTTCCTTAAAGGAAATACATTACCCATTAACCACTTTCAGTTTGGGTCCAAACTCTGGGTCCTGTTATGCCAAGCACACCAACAGGTTGGACAGACAAGGCAGGATTTCAAGCAGCACCTTCTGCTAAGCCCTCCCAAAGCAAGGCACACCCCAGCTCCTGTCTGTGCAATTGATGAATGGACTTCAGGCAGGGCTAGGACACCACTCAGTACAGTTCTCTGAACGGTGATAAATGACCACCTTTGTGTGAAATGGGTTAGTGGGAGGACCACCCTTTGACAAGGCAGAAAATGAAATGATTACTATTGGATTCTATTGACTTGTCTGGTTAGAACAGTTGTGCCTCTTTCTAGAGGTTAATTGGACTTGAACTCAAGAAATTAAGAGGTCATCTGAGGTCACAGTGACAGCAGGCCCACTTTTAACTTGGTGTTAATAACATTTGGCAGAAGGAGGATGAATCCAAAAATTTTAGTCTGGGTGCAGTTCAATTTCTTTGAGAGTAATGGTTTGTCTAAATTATTAAACAAAAGTTAACTTTGTATCACATCCAAAAATGAAATGTATTTTTAATTCCTATCAAACAATCCTATATAACTCAATGTTCTTGAAATAATAAACACTAGGGTACATGTTTTCTTGAGATGATAGATAGGTACATCGATAGATAGATAGATGATAGATAGATAGATAGAGGAATGGATGGTGAACGGCTGGATAGATGGATGGATATATAATCATCTATTGAGACTTCTGTAAAAGTTTTCTATTAAGAATTGCTTGAAAATGTCATCCTAATGTATATGTTACATCTTTCTTCCCCCAACACTAAATCCTTCTGATTGTCTATCACAGAAAATATAAGGAAAGCAGAGTGTATTTTACAATATATACAGCAAGGTATATTCTATTATTGTCCAAATTCTCTATTACACAGGAACATTTGCAGTATTCACAGTTTTGTTTGCAAATATAGTAAAACAATTGTTTCTTATTGAGATGTAATTAACATAAAGCATTAGTTTCAGATGTACAACATAACTGGTATGCATTGCAAGATGATCACCACATATAGTTACAAACTTTTTCTTGTGATAAGAACCCTTAAGGTTTACTCTCATAGCAACTTTCAAATAAACAATACACTATTATTACCTATAGTCTCCATGCTGTAGACTATTAAATCATATTGCTTCCTGAGAAGATATCCCAACTTACACACGTAAGACATCAATTTCACTGTTCTCTTCTTTGCCACATTAAACTCAGAGTCCCTTGCTTTGAACTGACCCTGGCACTTTCCTGTGTGGTACCTGCCATACCACTGCACCCCACAATTCTTACCAGAGCCTTTTAAGGGGGAGGGGCATAGTGTACAATGAGACCCAAGGGAACTGAGAGCCCCAAGGAAGAGGAGACTAGGAGTGGACTGCACAGTGACATCCAGATGGCAGGGGAATATCACCTAATTAGTGGTGTTACCCCAGCAGCTGTGTAACTGGAATGCCATGAGGGAGGCAGCAGCCATGGAAATTCAGAGATAAAGCTACTGTCCTGTATCGAGAATTTTTTTTAATTTTTTTCATTTTTATTTTTATTTTTTTATTGTTATTTATGTCTTTTACATTTTATATTCCCCTTGGGCAGCCCACCACGAATTCACCCGTGATCCCTCTCCATGGTCCCCTGTATTCTCCTCTCTTCCATTTTGTGCCCTTATCCTCCCCTTCCCCCCCCCCCCACCGCTGAATGTCTCTCTCCCACCCGGCCTCCCTATAGTCCTGTTATAAGTGAAACCATTCCATATTTTTCTTTTTCTTTCTGGCTTATTTCACTGAGTATGATTCCCTCTAATTCCATCCATGTCGCTGCAAATTGCATGTGTTTATCTTCTTTCCATGCTGAATAGTATTCCATTGTGTGTATGTACCACATCTGGATCCAATCATCTATTTTTGGACATCTGGGTTGCTTCCATACCTTTGCTATTGTGAATAGTGCCGCAATAAACATACGGGTGCATGTATCCTTTCGGATTAGTGTTTTTGTATCCTTTGGGTAAATTCCCAAAAGTGGGATTGCTGGGTCGTATGGGAGCTCCATGTTTAGCAGTTTGAGGAATCGCCATACAGCTTTCCATAGTGGTTGGACCAGTTCACATTCCCACCAGCAGTGTAGAAGATTTCCTTTTTCTCCACATCCTTTCCAGCATTTGTTGTTGCCTGTATTTTTAATGTGTGCCAT
>PVIJ01006805.1:0-88281 GCA_004024925.1 Scalopus aquaticus
GGGGAGGAAAAGCGCACAAAACGGAATAGAAAAGAACACAAGGGACCATGGAGATGGATCACGGGTGAATTGGTGGTGGGCTACCCAAGGGGAATACAAAATGTAAATGACATAAATAACAATAAAAATATATATTAAAAAAAGTTAAAAACCGCCAGCTATTTCCCCTGGGTATGCCCTTCTACTCTTGATAACCAAACCCTCAGAGCTCAACAAAGATAATATTAAAGAGTCCCCTTTGGAAATATCTACTTAGGAAGATGTGACCCAGCAGCTGAAGATCTTAGAACACAAGAAATTATTAACTTGAAATAAAATGTTATTCTGTAATAATTTGTCCCCTGTGAGAATATTCCAAGTTCTTTTAAGTCTTGGGAAGGTCAAAAGCTCAAGGCAGCAATTTTCAAATAGTTTCAGGTATCAGAGTACCTAGAAAGTCATGGTATACTGCATGGACCATTACTTTTTGACCCTTAGAGTAAATGTATGATACAGTGTCTAAATCAGATACTACCTAATACTGAATTTTTGTAGTAGGGGCACCAAAAATTTAAGAATTATGTTTTCAAAGTCAAGGAAACTCGATCAATCTAATTATTATACAAATGAGGGAAAAACTGCTGTTATTAGATGTTAGGAATGAATTAAAGTGTTTTATGCAAGCATTATTTGAGAACTTCTGGCCCAAAGCAACCAGCAAATCAATTGCATCCCATTGACTTATCCTTTTATAATATGTAATATTTCTGAAAGTTACTCAAATCACATTTACAGAGACACTGGTTTCTAGTTTTCATTTACCTTCTACAAGGCTCCACTTCAGTTGTGTTGAGATTGAACGTTTCTTTGAAGTTGTACAAACTCAGAACATTTTCATTGAGGTCATCTAATTCAATGCAACCTTTGTACGGAGGGAATCTTATTCTACTGGGAAGCTGAAAACATGAAACAAAAACAGTCTTCCACTGACTGAACAAAGGACAATGACCAGGTTGACCAAGACATAACATAAGTTTATCACTTTTAATCATCCATATAGAATAGGGGTTAGGAATGCGGATCTTGGAGCCACGTGCCCTGGGTTTGCTATTCACTAAGCTATATTACCTTGGGCAAATCATTCAACTTGTCCAAGTTTCTTTATCTGAGAGTGATAACTGTTGCTTAGTTAAATTAATATACATAAGCCTTGATCACTGAACATAGGAAGTGCTCATTGTGTTAGCTATTAAGGCTATATACATTTTAGGAATATATAGTTAAATTTATTTTATATCCAATTAATAAATAAAAGAGACATGAGATCACTATACCAAATTAAACTAAATATTTTCACTTAGTAAAATGACATGTACACTTACTCTAAAATCAGGTGGGTAACCTCCAACATAAAACACAACATTTTCAGGATCCAAATTGAGGAGTGTGTTGCTATCTCCACTCTCCATTTCAAAGAGATGAGGTGTTTCTGGTTTACTGGACGTGGCCTTTTTGGTATAATTAAGCTTTGCAAATTGATAAATTCTGTTTAAAAAATAAATTAGATTATAAAGTTATATTAACACACTTTTTAAATGTAGGAAATCAAAGTCAAGATATTAAAATGAGGTGCAGTCACATGTACAGTGGAAGGTCAAGGGGCGTAGGTCAGATTAACAAAGAGCAGTAGTCGATCAAATTAGTACCTCTGAAATTTCACCCGATCCATAACCGCCTCCTGAGTTTCACTTTCAGTCAAGATCTGATCTATTTGGACTTCAGCCTCGTGATCTCCCAGGTTATAGACGCACGTGAGCTGGCCATCTACGACTGCCATACCAATGTAGTCCTTGGAGGTCTGGTAACATTAAGGACACCTTAGAACACTGCACAAATTAGAGCGTCTCAACCTCCCATCCCAGAGAGTACATTTCAATGACTAATGAGTTTGCATCAATAAGCCTTGGGCAGAAAAAATAAATGAGGTGCATCCTTGTATAGAATATAGACAAAACACATATCAATAATACCTGAGCTGTCTGGGTTCATGTTATAGTGCATTCATTTATTCATGCCCCCATTTGTGCAATCTACAAATACTTGCCAAACAACTGCCATGAAGATGAACCAGATATGGATTCAATGTTCCTTTTGATTTTAGGGGAGATAAGTAATTCTTGAGCTCCTCGTACCAAATAATATTCTCTTAACACTTCGTATACACCCTTACAACACCTAGCCCCCTGAGGTATCATGGTCAACTATGAATGTAACTCTCTTCCCTGTTAGAATGTGAGCACCTTAAGTTAAATACAAATTTTTTAAAATTTGGTTAAATATACCCAACATGAAATTGACTATTTTGACCATTTTTAACTGTACATTATGTAGAACGAAAAAACAAATTTTTGTTTCTCATAAATACCAGGTGTGGACCTAGTAGGTACCTGGTATAAATTTGAAGGAATATAGCAATGTGCACTTTGTCATATACAACTGAAAGTCATGTCATAAGAAAGCTACAGATAAAATATCAACATCTTGAAGCATGAACAATTAACAATAATATTGATATTTCTCTTTCAACCACTACATTCTAACCCAGTGATTATTTTTTCTTTAACACTTAGTAGAATATGTGTGTGTGTGTGTGCGCGCGCGCGCGTGGATGTGTTTCAAATATATAAATGTTGTTTTTCACTGTTTTTTAAAATTAATTAACGTATTTATTTTCTTGCATTATTCATTTTTGGACAGTATTTGGTTTCTCCCCTCAGGTGTAGTCCCTGTAACTCATCCACAACCCTAGCACCCATGATCCACCAACATAGTTCCTTGTGCTCTTCCCTCCCCTGTTTCAACCCTTCTCTCTCTCCCTCGCCTGCTGTAGGCCTCAGACCTATGGTCAGCTTGCAAGTTTTGTCTTTGTTCGAAGCCTTTGTTCGGTCTCTCTGTATTTCACACATAAGTACAACCATCTGATATTTATCTTTTTTCCTTCTGACTTATTTCACTTAGCACAACCCCTTCCAGCTCCATCTATGTTGCTACAAATTATATCACTTACTATGGCGGAATGCAAATGCCAAGAGGCATATGACAAAAGCTTAATCATCACTTGTGAGGAAAATACAAATCAAAACCACAATGAGATACCACCTCACACCTGTGAGAATAGCCCATATTAAAAAAACTAGAAACAACAAATGTTGGTGAGGATGTAGTGAAAAAGGAACCCTCTTATACTGCTGGTGGGAATGCAAATTGGTACAACCATCATGGAAAGCTGTGTGGAGGTTCCTCAAAACACTAAAAATAATCTCCCCTATGATCCAGAGATTCCACTACTAGGAAACTACCCAGAGTATACAGAAATTCTAATTTGAAAGGAATCTGAAGTCCTATCTTCACTCCAGCACTATTTACCATAGCTAAACTATGGAAACAACCTAAGTGCCCCAAAACAGATGAGCGGATCAAAAAGCTGTGGTATATATACACAAAGGAATACTACTCAGTGATCAAAAAAGAAAAGGTATTTTTAAATGGAGGGGCTAAAAGCGAAAATGAGCCATCCAAAATGCCTGTGATCATGTGATTTAAAGAAGTTAGAACTGTAAAGAGATGGGGTGACTACATTTCTTATTCTTTAGACAGGAGAGGCCTCAGTCCCTCCAGTCCTCACAGGTAGTCCCCACACCCCAGACTTGAGGGAGGGACTGAAGCTGGGTGTTGTGAGGAAGAGGATAGGGTCACAATCCTTTGAGGAAGAACTACAGTTGGTTTCCACCAAGTCTGGAAACTGCTGCCCTGGTTAATTAGGGAAGGGTGCGGCCCTTTAATCCCAGGTGTGTATGTGTTCATGTGAACGCACATATGCCCACGTGCTGGGCTCACCTGGCAAGCCTTCCGAAACTTCCAGCAGATAACAATCCATGATTGACAGGGAACCCCCGTCCCCATGGCTCCATCACAGGTGATGGGATTTGTTGACACAATTATATCATGTGTCTCAAAAACCATATTGTGTTTTAAAAGCAAGAGAATTGCCAAAACAATACTTACATCCTTGTTTCCAAGGTACATCACAAACATATTCTCAGTGACCCCATTTTCTCTTGAGTCGGGTCTTTGGAGAAACAGAGAAAGAGATGTGTACCCTTTCATATCTTCCAGGTCATTCGGTAGCCGGACTTCGACTCCAGATTTACCATTGAATCTCATGGGGACAGCAACCTGCCAGGGATAAGATCTAAGGTGAGAAGGAGGTGTGCTCAGTGTGACAGTTTACAACTTTGCTCTTTTCAACTATATATCAACCTTTCCAAGTCATTAGGGAACAAAGGAGTGTGAAAGTCTCCTAGAGTTGGATTATAAACTCAAGAGACTGTTTCAGGAGCTGGGCCATAAAACATTCATTTTCTTCCCTCTTAACAGCCAGGGGGATTTTGGGAAATGCATTTACTTCTCTGTGCCAGCTATTATTATTCCAACCCTAGGAAGTTTTTGTGCAGATGAACTAACATGCATGGAAGCACTTAGCAAAGAGGCTGGCATATATAGATACATAATACATCAAAAATATCCTTTAAAAATGAACTCTTTAAGAGACCGCTTCCCATTAACACAGTGCATGCTATGGTTACATTTAGTATGGATATTTAGCCCTTCAAAATGAGTATAGCAAGGCTCTCTAAAATAGTGCTGCTTAAATTCAATGATGAAGGATCATTTTATTTCCTCTCAAATCTGCCCTGGACAAATACTTTTGTAAAATATACTAAAAATTAAATTATTAGAAAAATGAAATAAAGAAGTAATGCAAAGTGAATGCCCACTGAATTATGCTTGTATGTGGAATCACTTTTAAATCATTAATGTTTCTAGATATTTGCTTTCCACTTTACAATAATATGTAACAGATCCATAAAAAAAGGTTCTCCTACTAGGTCTGGTTTGTAGACCAACTTGGGTAGTTTATAATGAAAATGTAGAAAATAAATGGTCTCTAAAAATCTACAGAATAGCACTTGTGGAGCGATCTGCTAAGTCCACATTCTACCTCCCAAGCATGTAAGCATTTATGGAGCCCCCTGTCCGTGCCAGGCATCACGTGCAGGAGGCTGAACAATGCAGGTGCCAGAGCCTCTCCAAGGTGCTCCGGCCTGAGCTCCCCTGAGCCACACCACACATCTGCTGCCTCCCTCCTCTGCTCACCCACTGCTCAGTACAGCCACGCGCATTCTCAGTCATTCCTCACATACCCTTTCCTTTTGCCACCTGGAAACTCTTACTCAAGTCTTTTTAATTTTTTTTAATTATGAAATTACTTTATCTAGACAAAAAAAGCATGGCAATTACACGCTGATGGGCATCACCATCTTAGGAAATTAAACACCACTGATATGATTGAAATCCGTTATATATATATCCCCCCTCCTTATGTCCCCCTCTCCTTTCTCAGAGGTTACCACTCTCCTGGATTTGGATTCCATGCATATTTTAATGTTTTTTACTAAACATGTATCTAGCTGTATAAATTCAACCATATTAATCTTAGTTTTCAGGTTTTACATATTTGTATTTAAATGACATCTTTCCACAGCTTTCCATAAAGTGCTTTCTTTGTCTATATTTAGATTTATCTGTGTCGATACACCTGGCTCTGGTGCACTCAGGTTTACTGTTGTGTGGATTTTATCACAATTTTATCCATCTTTTGTCGATGGATATTTGACTTTTTTCCAGATATATTTTGGGATTATAAGTAGTATTATGATGGACATTGTTACGTATGTACTTTTGTGTTACTAATTCATGCTATTCTGAACCTCTCCGGGTAGAAGCGTTTCGTGTTTCCCGTACTCGTGTATCACACTTTCTCCAGCTTGTCAGCATAGTCCAACTGTAGCAGCTGGTGAACTACCTGAGTCTAGACTAGAGCTAATGATCTGTGTTCTGGATACCCTGGGGAATTCCAGGCAAGTCAGGTGTTTAAAAACACTTGCTTACTATTGTTTAAAAATTATTTTACTCTAGGGGTCTCCCTGGTGGCGAAATGGGTTAAGTCACAGCACTATGCTACAGCCACCGCAGCATAAGCTTAATCCCCGGCCAGGGAGCTTCCCACATGGCACAGCAGACCTCTCCTGTCTCGCCCGCTGCTCCCCTCAGCAGTGTACTTCAGTAGATCTGCCTGTTGCGCTCCCCACTCTGTCTCTGGTGAGTCCTCTCACCACCCCTCACCTCTGGCCTATACCCCAGTTCTTGTATGCATAAATAAATAAATCTTTTTTAAAAATTATTTTCCTCTAGCCTGGTACTATTAGCCAAGCTAATGTTTTCCATCAGCTCATTTAATCCTAATAATCTTATGCGGTCTGTACAATCATTTACCCTGCTCCACAGATGAAGAAACCGAGGCACAGCGAGAAGATGGTGAAGTGACTGAAACCAAGGTGACAGCTCACAAGCGACAGAGCTGGGATTAAAACCAAGAAAGAGCACCTTGGGTAACCAGCTTAGCCAGTGTGCTATCGGACACTTCAAATTTGGTTGAATAAATTACTGAATCAACATAGAGGAACAAAAGTTAGAAACTCATCCTTTTTCATTTGTTTTTTATAATGCATATATGGTATGAAGAGGTTAGTTTCTCCTAAACTGTCTTATGCTATTTGTTTCCTCCCTGCTTTATGTTGGAACTGCTTCGCTTTACTGAAGAACAGATTTTAGGATTCTAAATATGAAATACTGAGTCTAGACATTTACTACTGTGCCTCCAGAGAAATGATTCTCTGACTTGGCATTCTAACTCTCTGTCTCCAAATATCTCATCAGAGGGTAGCTGAAAAATACAAGATAATTCATGGACATTATTTGAGGACAAAACATATTGTGAGAAGGAAGTGTCAGGAATTTAAGGAAGTAATGGCAGGTTAAAATGGGATAGGCTGTTGATCAGTACCCCAACAATGCGAAATTGCTGAATACGGTGCCCAGAACACTGCCCGTGTTGGTAAGAACCATCCTTCCAGCCTCAATAAAGCTGGAGTCTAACTTTCAAGTTACAATAAGAAAGCAATTTCTGGGTGGCGTCACAGCAGCACATTCTGGTCATAGAATCCTTAAACTTGAACTTGTAATCACATTTGACTAACTGGGACATGGAGGAGAAACTGCTGCCTGGAGAGCATGAAGGTGATATGCACTTTTGAAGGATGATGGGAGGAAATAACTTTCACACTTGTAAGCAGCCAAAGAACTAGAGCAGCAAAGGCAAGCGCCTCTTGGGTGACTCTCTCCTGATGACTGTAGTAACTGTGCAGAGAGGAGGCAGCAGCGGGCAGGTGGGAGCACCCACCTTACACCCACCTTATTGGCAGCGTCCCGCGCCTGCTGAATGAGCTCTCGGATGCGGTCCACGTTGTCAGAGATGTTGCCCAGGGGCAACAGCTGTTGGTTGATACTTTCAATCTTGCTCAAAAGATCAGGCAGTTTGTTGGTTAATTTCTTTACTATTGGTGAAATTACAAAACAGAAATTTTTAATTGTGAGTTGAGAGAAGGTTAAAAACAGATGTTCTCATTGATAGTGTTTGTCAAGTGGTCTGTTTGGATCCCAAATGTTGGAGAGGAAGACTCAGGATCAAGTAATACCGTTTCTAGACACATCACAGATTTTACTCTGCAGTCCACATATCAAATCCCCTTCTTTGATCACTATAGAAAAAAAAGTGAATCTCTGTGTTCTGATTCTTAATATATGATCCTTAATAGCCTTAATTCAATACCTTCTGATTTAGAGGCTCCATCTCCTTTCTATAATAGGGAAAATCAATAGCCTTGTTAATAGATTTTTAAAAAAACCCTACCTGGTCCTTCTAATAATATACCTAGACTCTTTGTATATATTATGTGGAGCCGTTTTTTAATTTCTAGTATCAAAAGAATTAAAGTTAACCAAAGTATATATATACCAGTGGAGACAATGGCAAATCTATCTAGGCCAAAGACTGGCTGGTACCTGAGTTATCCGCATCCGTGAGAGCCTTGTTGAAGTCTTCGCTCTGTGTGCTCCCGTAGGTATCCTTAATTCTTTCCACATCTGTCTGAATGGGACTGAGCCCATCCAGAACCTCACTTGTAATGTCATCAGCATTTCTGACTACGCTCTTTGCACTATTGATTATACCGTCGATGTCACCTAACGCACACACAAATAGGGAGATGTAAGTATTTAAAATTCTTAACACAAGAAGCTAAGGACAGCGGATTAGGGAGATGCCGACCTCTGTGTATCCCACGAAGATCGTCACGGATGGTGGTGAGATTGGTGTGTATCAGATCTTTCTGAATGCTCACAACATTCAGAGTTTGCTGCAGATCGTTGAGAGCTGAACTGACTTCTATAATAAAACAAAGCACGAAAAGGCAGTTACTCTGTGGATTTTTATTGGTATCAGTAAATTATATCAGCAAATTGTATTAGTAAATCAGTATTGACATCAGCTCCATTAGTATCAGTAGCCCCTGAGGTAGCCAGTGTCTGTATAACTTCAGGTAGACCTGCCACTAAGGGGGTCACCCCAGAGGTACGTGCAGACTCACATCTCCAGGGTTCTCCATTACAGAGGCCAGGGGCACACCAGAGCCTTGTGAGTGCTCTGTGGTGACAGACTCCTTGGAAATGCACAAGAAACAAATGGAGAAGCTTAGTAATTTAGGGCAAAGTTTGCTCTGTTCAGGGCAAAGTTCTCTGCTTTGTGAAGGAAAAAGATGTGTTAGTGCTGAGTCCCAGCTATAGCATCCCACTGTAGGCTGGCACTAGTCACGGCTTAATATTAGCACATATTTGTTGAATGAATGAACAAATATATGAGTGAGTAAATGAATCATTGATAAACAAATGCATGAATAATACAGAAAGGATGCTTCTTCTGTTAAAGTGCAAGAAAGCGTGTTATTGAGAGAGGCTCAGTTAAGCAAACACATACTACAAAGTCATCATTGCTTGCTTCTGTTCATTTCCAAATGACACATTTAAGGAAATTCAGGGAAAGGAGTGGAGTTCACAGACATTCCTATCATGTTAATATTGCTACCCTTGGGTCACAGAAAATACCAGAGAATGCTTTTACGACCAAATTGATGACACATGATTTAATTAATGATTCCAGGACTGGTTCAAAGAACCAGTTAGAATGTAATTCACATCCTAATCTTATCTAAAACACTCACCTTCAAGACTTTGATCAAACTTTGTAGAGATAAGATGTCATACCAAGAAATCTTAATACCTGAAATTTGCTTTGCTAGGCAAATGATTATATGTCAATACCTTTTTTCTTTTGTATTTTATGTGTCAAGAGGTTTATCTTTAAAAATGAAAACAAGATAAATAATGAATGAATAAATAAATAAATTTACTATGAGAGGCATTTAAATTCCCTGAAACAACTAAGAAGCTGACTAAGGCTGTTGCTTACTCACCTAAAAGACCCAAGACCCAGAGAAAATCAAGAGAGCATTTTAAGAACACAGGAATCTGGTGCAATTGAGTCAGTGTAATTCCTTTTTTAACAAAATTACATAATGAAAAACGTCCAAAAATGAAATTTAAACCCCCCAAATTCTCATGCCTCACAGTCAGAGTGAACTTTGGTGTTTTAGTAGCTAAGATATTAGGATTGAAGAAATGTTGATGCAATTGCCCGAATGACTGAACTAGTGATCTTGGTCCTAAATAAGAAGCCAGCACCGCACAAACCTCTGTAATATCTGGGTTCCTAATGCCACATTCACAAGTAGATTAAACAAACTAAACAGTTGTGTTTATTCATAATGTTCTAGATTAATTTAGTATATGACAGGATAAGATACTAGATGGAAACATCAACTCTCTAAGTTAACCACGGATTTACGACGGATCATCTGCATGAACAATGAGATCCAGAGATTCAGGAAGAACATTCTAGATTAATTTAGTATATGACAGGATAAGATACTAGATGGAAACATCAACTCTCTAAGTTAACCACGGATTTACGACGGATCATCTGCATGAACAATGAGATCCAGAGATTCAGGAAGAACATTTGCTTCTAGGGCTGCTCCTCATTTCAGACCCTTGACTACCCCAGTCACCCCAGGCCCCAATACCTTGCTGCAGTGTCTTCTGTGTTGTCTTGGCTTTGTGTAACAGTTTTTCACTGTCTGAACTCAGGGTTTTAGCTTTTCTTGGAAGATCTTCTTTTATCACTGTCTGAAAGCAAAGCATTTATCAGTCTTAAGCATGTAGTATGCCTTAGGAAATACGGAGTAAGATTTTTCATTCAACCTGATCTTTAAGCTCTAAAGGATGAGGTGCAAAGGTAGTAGGAGGTTTAAAAGACTCCTCCTTAAAAGATACACTTAGGACTCTAGGTAAACATTTGTGAGCCTAGTATGGAAAGTAGACCAAGCTCTGATGACAAGCTCACAAATTATGTGACATCTGTCTTGTTTTCTCACTCTCACTTCTATAATACCCTCTGCGAGAACTGAAGCTAAACTGAATTGCTTTAAGTTTCGAATCTTTGGAAAATTAGTCTTCAAACTTCCAAGAAGACCTATCCCCTCACTCTATGAAAATTAATATTTTGTTCTTTATTTTTAGATATAGGAATATTATATGGTTCATGTAAAATCCCATAGGCACCACGGATGTGCTCAAGTATAGGACCAAATGCCTGGGAAAAATGGTTATCAAATTCTTTACAAAAGTCTCTCTCTTCTTTGGTAAATGCTAATACTAATCACAGCATAAAAGCATGCCTTTGAATAAGTAACATTTATCTTGGTTCAAAATTGATAGTGTAATTTCTCTCTGGTTTTACCAACAGTTTTGAAAATTGCACTTCATATGTAGTAAGCAAATGCAAAAACCCCTATCTAGAGCAAGTCTGAATCTATTCTTAACACATTAGGATTTAAAATAATGCTTTTTTATATTCCTCACAGTGCACACGGAAAGAAAAAGAAAACAAGCTGTCTCCAGGGCTGGAGAAGGAGCTGGTACAGGTGCCCACCTGGAGGGCAGACGCAGACGCGGTGGTGGCCCTGTCAGCCGCCTCCTCCGCTGCTTTGATGGCGTTAAGGATGTTCTCGTAGGCAGTGGCAGCGTCCACGGCGCAGCGCACGAGCTCATCTCCACTGGCGTTCCTCTTGATCCTGGAAGACAGACAGCTGAAGAACTCCAGCAGCCCTCCCCTCCCTCCAATTCTACCCCCAATTCTGATGCTGCAAACTCCCCAGCTGTACCTAAGGACAACTGGGAATCAGCCCCCGTGGCTGCCTGGGTTCAGACCTGGGTGGGCCTTGGGTCCCACCCTCTACCCAGTTCTGGAGACTCCGATCCCCGGGGAGCCCTTCACACGAGGCTCAACAGAGGGCGGCTAAACTCTGGGGCCACTCACTCCTCCAGCTGCTTTGCCAGATCTTGTAGCGCTTGCGCATGCTTTTCTGCCTCCACCACCAGAGACGTTTTGCTGGCAGATTTGGAAAGTTCTCTCACTTTGTCACTTAGTTCCTGTCTTGCTTCATTTAAAGTGGCAGCTAATTTCTCATATTCCTATTTTTTCCAAATAAACAGAGACAGTGTAAATTTAAATAAAGAATGTACATGCCATTTCCCTAAATTCTGTCATTTGACATATTTTGAGGAAATAACACACAAGAAATTGTTTTCTAAGCCCTAAAAGGAGACCAATTAATCCTTGATTACTTCATATAGTGACACTGATAATATTTTCCCAAGATTTACCATCATTTGGAATATTTTCCTTATGGTAGATACCCCTTTTGATACATTTTGTAAAAGCACACTGTTATCATTAGGTAATGTTACACTAAAATAAAACACACTCTGATTGAGAAATAGCAATTATAAAGGGGATTTTCAAAATGCCTTTGGGCTGCTAAGAGATGTCATTCTTTTATCAATCCTAAATATCTCCTGCTAATAAAGTTTGTTTGATATATTAAAAATACCATTACAATTTTTTTTTGTATCACAAAAATAACATTTGCACATTGCAAGCAAATTAAGTAACAGACATGAAGAAGGCATATCATTCACACCTCTCCCCCAAGGGAGCGCACTGTTAACAGTTGGGTGTCTCTCCTTCCATCTTAAAGACCTAAGTTGGAGAAAGCAATCAGTCAACCCATATCATAGCTTTCTTGCAATATAATTTGCGTGTTTCTCAATTTTCTAGAAAACAAGTCTCATCCCTACCTCCTGGCTTTTCCCCATCAGCTGTAGCGTAGCACCGGTTTGCAATAAGGCAGAGTCTGCGGTGGTTAGGTACTTGGTGAAACCACTATGCAGGGAATTCATTTCTTTAACTTGTCTCTGCAGAGAATAAAAAGAATACCTGTTTGAGATCATGATATATTGTCAGAAGTCACAGGTATTGATGGGACAATAGCATAGAAGTAATTTCAGAGTCAGAATGTTTTCTTGACCTTCCAGTCAACTAGAAAGCCAGGGGAAGTGAGATCTTTGTAGGGTGACTGTGCCGCCTTAGTTTCCTCAAACTGTGGTGAGTGCAGCAGCTACCACTGCTGAAGAAAGTGCCTGCTTTGTGGTCAACTTGGCCAATAAATAGGTACATAATTAAGCTTTGGCTCATGGATCAGAATGAGGGATCGTAACCAAACACACCAACGCCAGTCTTCAGCACACTCCACGTGCAAGTCCCCCGGAAGGGGGCGCTTTATCGGGGAACCACGCAGGAGCTGAGGAAGCCAGGCAAGGATGCTGCCAGAGACTCAGAAAATTAGACCTGCTCCCTTCCCTTGGCGTAAACAGGGACCTCCAATAGCAGTCTGACTGTCACGGAGGCTGTTAAGCTTATTGCCATCTGCTGAGGCATTTGCTATTTTCTTTTACGAACTTCTTTAGGGAGGTCAGGCTTACGCTTTCACTTTGATCCCTGTCACTTCTGAATCCCTCACATTTTTGTTGTTTAGCGCCCAGTGCTCACCGCTAAACTGAGCTCCACATCCGATCACTGCAGCTCCTGCATGCAGCCTGGACTTTGACTTATTTCCTATAAGAAAGCAGGTACTGGGCCTCCCCGGTGGCGCAGCGGTTAAGTACTGCGCTGTGGAGCTGTTGGCAGCAGCGATGCAAGTTCGACGCCCAGCCGGGGAGAATCCCACATGGTGTGGCAGACCTCTCCTGCCTCACCCGCTGCTCCCCTCAGCAGTGTACTTCTGATCTGCCTGTTCTGCTCCCCACTCTGTCTCTGGTGAACCCTCTCACCGCCCCACGCCTCTGGCCCGTACCCCAGCTTGTATGTATAAATAAATAAATCTTTAAAAAAAAAAAGAAAGCAAGCAGGTACTGACTTTTTCATGCCTTAGTTGATGATTATGATACTGCATGTCTGATAGCAAAAGTCAGTTACTTAAAACAAAAAATTTCCATTTTTGAATCAATTACAATATTAGTTTAAATTCTCATTTACTTGGTAACATTATCCTTCCAGTATGCTTCCAGCCAGGGGAGGGGTGATTCGCTGTGATTTAAGTTCAGAATCATTTCTGGCCCCTTGAAGTAGGAATGAGTGTGGTTTGCATTTGATACCCTGTTCCTGTTTCATTAGGGTTTGACAGATAGATGGGTGTCGGGCTACCCCACTGTATGACAACAAAGTCCCTAATTCCTCATCTCCATCATTATGAAGGCATAATTGAAGGCACCGATTCCATTGGTGAACTCACCTTGATTGATTCCAGCGCCCTCTCGTTTTCTTGGTTGAGGCCACTGGCCTGCTTGGCTTGGGCAGCTGCCTCCTGTAGTGCGGCACGGAGGTCAATGACTTTGGCTTCGTATTCATTTAGAGAATCCCGGATAGTCTTCACAAGTTCACCGTTCTCCCCCTGGTGGCTTTCCAGCCAGCTCCTTATCCGATTCAGCACTGTAATACATCACTTTATGTTTTCCACTTGAGAGATGAGTACATTGAAGCTCAGGTATAAACTACAGAAGGAGTCTTGAGCTTCTAATCACTAGTGGTTTCCCTTGAACTTGCAAGGGAATAGGAAAGAAACTCATTTTGCAGCAGACCTGCTATGGGCCTCACACACTGACTTAACTTTCACAATAACCATGATCATTCTCTTGTTTCAAATAAGGCATGGAGGCCGTGAGAAATCAGGTGAAGACCCAAGTTTGCACCAGCAAGTCAGCCTTGGGACTTGAACTAGATCTGCAGCTATAAAGCACCTGCTGCTGCTTCTACTACTGTCTCCTTACAGTTAAAAAAGTCAAGGCAAATATTAAATGTAAATAATACAAATGCTAATGGGGAATTGCTCCTAGTGTCTATTAATTATTGACATAACATTTTACTAGAGAATAAAGATCAGTATTTGAAAATATATACATATGTATATATGTGTACACATACATACATATATACAATAAACTAATATTTCTCACAGTTTTGAGCAATGAGGCACATTCCCTAATTAGAACATTAGATATATTCAGTTAATGTCTAGTGTATCCATTTTTTGTACTAGTAGTGTTAATATCAGTTAGTGATTTTTAAACTCAATGGTGGTAAGATAACCATTAAAAATGCTATAATGAGGAAGTTGAGAGGAACTGAATGAAAGAACGACAACACAATTAAAAAGGAAAAAGAGATACTAGTATCTAATAATTACTATCTTAGGAGATGAACCTCTTTTTCTTTTTGTAAGATGTTGTAGTCCACAACTTCTTGGCAATTTGAAGGGATACCTGTTTCACCACAAGATGTCTCTCAGTCGTATATTGAAATGAGACCTTCTACTGTGACCAGGGATCTCACAGTGTGCTGTGGAGACTATATTTCAAACCAAAGAGAATGGGTTGAATGCAAGAATTTGGGGATGTCCTTACAATGCTGGGCCTCTCTCTTTTCAGCTTCTGCTTCTCTCAGTTGCTTTCCAAAGTCGCGGTTCCGCATCTCTCTCATCATGCGCTCGGCTTCAGCCAACTCTCTGAAAAAATCACCTGAAGGCACGCTATTTCCTTCTCCATCTGTCCCAGAGATCTGCTTCACAAGAACTAGAGGACATTCAGTAGTTAATTAAAGTGGGAATTCTGAGCTCCAATAGACTATTTAATAAAAAGGCAGCTATTTTTATAGAGGGTTCTTACTAGATTTTTAGTATCACTGAAGGATCTTTTTCACAATGTTGAACTCTTAAAGTGCACTAAAGGCTATGTAATATAAAAAATATTTCACTGACTAATTCTTCTTACCGTGCACATTTCGCATGACATTTCTAATCTTGATGTCCAGCTCTTTTGCTGTTTGGGTTGTTCGATCAACATTGTTGTAAAGTGTTTGTGCTTTTCTGGAATTTGTTTGAACCTATATAGAAAGTAAATGGATTGGCAGCAAATTAAGTTATGGAAGAAAAAAACTAACAATATTTTGAATGCAAAAAAATTTAATGTTTTTGACCTAACATATTACCTTTTCTTGCAAAGTTTCAAATTCACGATTCAAATTAGTCAGTTCTTTTTCCAAGCCTTCCATTTTTGATCCATGATTTGAAATGGCAGAACGGTAATTGAGCAACTGATTCTGAAATTAAAATACAGAGTTAATGTCCCTTTACAGTAGAAATTTGAAGCAAGTCTTGTATTAACTTGATAAACTTGGTGATGAAATGAAATAATTCATTTATCAAGACGAAAGCTGGTTCCACAGTGGGGAAAATGTGGTTCTTTGAAGTAGGTTACATTGAAGAATCTACTTTATGATGTAAATTGTGATATGACTCTAAAACGAAAATAGCAAAATTTAAAACACGAAGAGTCAGGTGATATGCCACCTGAATTAATAACCTAACTGTGTAGAAACAGAAGTGATACCACTTTCCTAATGTGTTAGTGTACAGATTCTATAATAAATTCAGCTCTTTTTAACCTATTAATGCTAACTTTAGCACCAATGTTACTTTATTGAAGAAACTACTAGATTCAAAAAGTTTTAAAGCAGGATGAGAACTCAGAGCTCATTTAATTGAATATCCTCATCTTCAAATGAGAAAATGGAAAGCAAAAGAAGTTGGGGGGCTTGTCCATGCCATGGCTCTAGAGTTCACTCATGTTGGACCAAATCTGGACCTCCTGTCATTTTGGGGGTACTAAACTATCTTATTACTTTTCAGGGTGACATTGCTACATCCTGTATCTAAAGTAGTGATTTTTAAAAAACCTTTTGGAAAAAAATTAGTACTTTGAAAAGAACTACAGGAAAAAGCCATACGATTATTCCCTATCTGCAGTACCTGCAGGGGTTTGGTTCCAGGATCCCCTTGGATAAAAAAATTTAGATGTTCAAATCCCTCATACAAAAAGGGTGCAATATTTGCATATAACCAACACACTTTAAATATTTCAAATCCTTTCTAGATTACTTATAGCACCTACTACAATGTAAATGCTATGCAAATCATTGTTACAGTACATTATTTAGAAGTAATGGTAAGAAAAAAAAACCTGTACATGCTCTCTATAGACATAACTATCATAGATACACTTTCACCTGGGGTTGAAACCTGAGGATGTGGAACCCACAAATGTGGAGGGGTTACTGTCTCACTGATGAGTTTAGAATCAGCTCTCATTTCAAAGTCACTTATTAAGTGCTCCTCAAAGCCTCTACCAAAATGTCTAGTTTGGGTTTATTTCATTTACTACATTGTTTTTACTGCCATGAGAATATTTTTTTCATTTCCATGATTCTTAATTTTATCTCTTCCTCTTCTTGTTTGTTTTCTGATGGTTTAAAGATGTCCTAAATTCTTGTTTCTTCTAAGATGTTGCTCTTCAAAGTAATTTTCATATTATCCTGTTCTTTTCATTTTCTCTCTACAGGAAACATCTCTCCACAGTTGCATCTGATGGATGTCTTTTGCATTATTAGTCTATTGCAGTGTTTGCAGGCTCTGTGTCTTATAAAGTGATCTTACAGTTATTACCACTCCTACCCCAGGCCCCTGTCCAGGACACGGTCACATTCCAGTGTAGATCCTGGTTTGTGAATCTTGTCCGGGCTCTGGAGGTAAGGTTGCAGCTTTTCTGGGCTCTTACATAGCCACTGTCCAAGAATGAGCATTAGGCAATTTCAAGGTTGTTTTCAGCCTCTGTTAGTAGGCAGAAGAGCCTTCAGTATGCCCAAGGGAGACCGACTCTGCCCTGTGGGAACACTTTAAGCCTCTTACTTCTCAGGGTAACTTCTGAGGTAACTTCTTTCCAAGTACACATAGAACATTCTCCCAGATGGACAATATGCTGAGCTATGAAACAAGCCTCAACAGTGAGAAGAATAAGTGTGTTCTCTGACAACAGCAGAGTTAAGTTAGAAATCAATAACAGAAAGTTCTCTGGAAAACCACCAATTTGAAAATTAAATAACTCATTTCTAATTAACTTAAGGGCCAAAGACATGCCACAAGGGAAATTAGAAAAATCTTCTAAATGGAATGAAAATTAAAACATAACATTCCCACAGGTGTGGAATACAGCTAAAGCAGTGCTTAAGGGAAAATTTGTAGCATTAAATGTTTATTAGAAACAAGAAAGATTGTGGAACAGTAAAATAAGCTTTCACCTTAAGAAACTAGAAAATAGCAATATTATAAAAAGTCAAACCCAAATGACAAATCAAACCCAAAGCAAGCAGAAGGATAAGAAGATATGGATAAAAACAGTAATCAGTGAAAATTTTTAAAAAATCAATGACATAAAAAGATTTAATAAAACAAATTAGCTCTTAGCCAGAATAATCAAGAAAAAGGGAGGTGATACAAGTTACCAATATCAGGAATGAATGAGAGAGTATCACCATAGCTTTTTCAGATACTGAAAAGATAATGGGGGGAAATTGTGAGTAATTTTATGTCAATACATTTAGTAATTTCAATGAAGTGGAAAAATTATTTCCAAATATCACCCAAAAAGAAATTGATAACCTGAAAAATCTTTCAACATAGGAAAACCTACAAAGCTCTCTGGAAAATTCCATCCAACATTTAAAAAATAATTCCTATCAACCTATACAAATCTTTTTTTGAGTCTCCTGAATGTAAGATACCACAATAAAGGTTCTAGGAGAAGATTTAGCCCACTAACATTCAGGAGGTAAAGAATTTTTACTTAGAAGAACAAAGGGTCCCTGACTTACAGAGGTCCAACTGGTGATTTTTTGACTTTATGTTGCCGAAAAAATGACAAGCATTCTTCAAATTTGGAACGAGGGCATTCAATTTTTTCACTTTCAGTAGTTTTCAATAAAGTACATGAGATACTCAACATTTAATAAAATAGGCTTTGTGTTAGACAATTTTGTCCAACTGTAGGCTAATGGAAATGTTCTAAGCACGTTTAAAGTTAGGTGTTGGGTTGGTTAGGTGTTTTAAAAGCATTTTGACTTACTGTATTTTCAACTTAGGATTTTTTTTCAGGATATAGCCCCGTCATAAGTTTTGTATTAGCTTTGTGTGTTCATTAGCATTTTCACCTGTAAAAATCTAATCTTCATTTGGATGATAGGAGGAGGAAAGCGCCCTGAGCCTCATGGGGAGTCACTCCCTTGCCCTCCCTGCTTGGGGTTCGTTCATTCATGCAGCACCTATTCTGCAGGTGTCTACTCTGGGACAGACACATGTCTGCGAGAGGTCCGCAGGGTATTTACCCGCAGGTCCTTGATCTGGGTCTCCAGATGCCTCATCTGCTCCAGGGTGCCCGCGCTGGCACTCAAGCCCTGCAGCTGAGACTTGACCAGGCGAAGCTCGTCACCCATGGTGGCCAGGTCATTCAAGAGTGTCATCACACAGCTGTCACAATCTGCAGGGCCACAAGCAAAAGCAAATGTTCTGCAGGCCCAGAGCCACAGAAATGCAAACAGAGCACAAGGACCGTCTGCCCAGTTATATGCACATAGAGCATCTCGGGCAAAAATCAAAATTCTGAGCTCTTATCAATTTTGCACAAATCTGTTTTTGAGCTTTCTGAATGAGCGAAGGATGCAGATTCTGAAAAAGGGAGAGCTCTAGACAGAAAGCATTTTAAAAAGAAATGGGGAGGGGGGAATAGGTGAAGGTGTTCTAAAGGCACAAACTTCCAGTTACAAGGTAAATAAGCACAGGGCTGTAATGTACAGCATGGTGACTACAGTTCACAACATGGTATTGGCTAAGGGACAACGGCTAACAGGGTACATCTTAAAAGTTGTTATCATGAAAAAATTTGAAACCATGCAAGATGATGAACTTTAACTAAATTTATTATAATAATTATTTCATGATATATACATAATAAAATCATTTTGTTGTACATTTGAAATTAATACAATGTCATATATCAATTATTGCTCAAAAAAACTAGAGGAGCAATAAATGATGGCTCTAGGCAACTTATTAATTTTATGTATAGGAAAAAATAATGGTTTTTATTTATTAAGTGCTTGCTACTTACCAGGTATTGTGATAAGGGATTTGCAGGATTTTTTCTAGCAACCTTATGAGGTTGGATAGTTATTACGCCCATTTTACAAATGATGACAATGAGGATTGGAGAAGTGGGGTTGACTTCCAAGATCATACAGCTAGTAGTTGACAGATGCTGGATTTGACCCTGAGTAGTCCTCCTCCCAACTCCTGCTGTCATTACTTTTCAAGATTGGAAACTGCGTACCTTAGCTTGGGGTTTGTGTATCCTAAACTAAATTCCACATTTTAGAAAGAAGGAGGGCTTTCCTTTCTCACCATCACATTCTTCTCCAGGGTCGCCATCTTTGGGTTCTTGGTTTATGCAGTCTGAAATGAGGAGTAATCAAAGAAGATAGTATTATTAAGTACACCTTTCATCTACTTTTATACTTGGTTGTTATAAAAACTAGTTTTAGAAAATTTTAGTCTCCCAGCTCTCCATCATCACCAACTCTTCCTTTTCCCCTCTCTTACCAAGCTACTGCTCTGAGCACTTTATTTTTGAACAGTCTTGCTGAGTCTTGCTGCAGAAACTTCTCTTGTGACTGCCCTGATTAATATATTCAATTTCTCCTCTACAAAGGTTGGGACATTTTTATCAAATTAAAACTCCCAATCATTGGTGCTAAGGTTTCTGTTGTTTATTTGATAGTTTACTATACAAACGTTGATCTCTTTTCCAACATCATCCATGAACATTCAGTAAACATCTATTGAGCACCTTTGAGCATCCACTACGTGCCATGGCCCTAGGAAGGTGTAAGAAATAGGAAGAGAGCGAGACGAAAATCCCTGCTGTCCTGTGGTTTCATAGTGCCACAGGGGAGGCCGACAAATTGTACAACAGTGACAGACACTGTGAGAGAGACACGCACACAACGTTACTGGACCCACACCACCAACTACTGCAATAAGCCAAATTTTGAGGTATGAGTGAGCATCTGGAAAGCGTACTGGTCTTCCCTGGACATACTTTACTTCTTCCATTTCTACTCTTTCCCCCATACTATGCAATCTTATAATTTCATGCACCTCTGAAAAGTAAACTGGCCTCACCACAGAAAACCTCAAAGCTTGGAACTTTCCTAGACACGTTCAAGGCTTCCAAGCCTTTCCGCTAAGCAGCAGGTAATATTACACACTAAGTGAGTAGACACATATATTTTAAAATACATATACTTCTAATTGTAAAAAAATGTATAGTTCACTATGGAAAACTTGGAACAATCAGATGAAAAACCTTGATCCTACCACTGGAAAACAATGTCTCCTTTATATATACATTTGAATATACTTTATATTATTATGTATAATCATAAGTTTCTCTTACTCATCCTTTAAAAAATATTTTAATCACTCTTTTCTGCATATAAAGTTGTATGACTTTTACTTCCTCAATTAGATTGTAAGTGTTTGAAGGCCAGGAAAAATGAAGCATGGATTATTTTCCTTCAAAAAATCTCACAGAATCTTGGGCAGTGTGGGAGACTTGGCTTGTGTGAATGATGACTTTATCAGTGCCATTGTGTCAACAAGTTTGAGTTTTGAGCACAGGAGAACCTGTACTTATTAAAACAAAAAAAGAAAACTCACAAGAACAAATAAATCTCATGTATGAGCATTTTCTTCCATTTTCAGAACAAGTAGTTAGCTTTCTCATTTCAGATTGCTTATTTTATTATTTGTGTCAAGAGAAAATAGGGTTGAAAAGACGCTGATTCGTGAATAAGCTGTGTGTGATGTTGAAACTTTTAAAAAACCTTAGTGATAGTACTCAGCTCCTTTTAAAATGGTGCTTTTCATCTTTAAACATTTGACACTTCTTTCATGGAATGATTCAAAATTGATCTTCCTCTACCTTCCACTCCATGGTTTAAGTTCTGTCCCATATGCCACAAGAAAACATGACCAATACTTGGTGCACACATTAGTCTTTCAAATAAGATCTTTCCAAGTCTTTGCTCTCCTGGCTTGTCAATTATTTCTCCTGTGACATGGTTCTAAGTCCCTTCACAATCTCCTCTCTTTCTAAACAAACTAGAATTTCTCTCTTGTCTCCTAAAGACACAAACCCACACAAGTACTCATGTGAGCAGAACAAGGCCTGTCAGTGAGTGTCATTTTTGACACCAGAGCTGAATGAAGACAGTATACAGGCTCTGAGGAGCAACATTCCTCTCCTGAGCCATACTGAACTTACTGCTGACTGAAACCTGAAGTTTTTACACTTCTTGCTTCTAAGCCACATCTCATTTATCACATACTTACAGGCGAATTATTTTCCCATTCAACTCTAGGACCACCTACTTACCCCAACATAATTTTATCTGGTTAGAACTGGCCCATCATGGCAGGCTGTGGAGTTTCTTTTGTGTTCTCCCCCACCTTTTTTTAAATTTAATTTATATCCTTTACATTATTGTGTATCCCCTGTAGGTTTCCCACAACCAATTTACCCGTGAACCATTACCACAGTCCCTTGTGCTCTTTTCTCCTCTATTCTGGTCTCTCTTCCTCCCCCTCTCCTGTAGAATGTCTTTTATTTGTGGTTGACTGCTAGTTTTTGCTTTTGTTCATGTTTTGTGTGCTATTTTTGCCTTCTGATTACAGTCTCTTACAGTCCTCCTATAAGTGATACCATTTGATATTTTTCTTTTTCCTTCTGGCTTATTTCGCTGAGCATGATCCCTTCTAGCTCCAATCTTGTTGCTGAGAATTGCATTAGTTTATCATTTTTGATTGCTGAATAGTACTCCATTATATACATGTACCATATCCTTGATCCAGTCATCAATTTGGGGGCATGTGGGTTGTTTCCATGTTTTAGCTACTGTAAATAGTGCTGCAATAAACACAGGTGTGCATGTGACCTTTTGGATTAATGCTTTTGTGTCCTTTGGGTATATTCCTAGGAGTGGAATTGCTTGGTCATATGGAAGCTCCATTTTTAGTTGTTTGAGAAACTGCCATACAGCTTTCCATAGAGGTTGGACCAGTTTGCATTCCCACCAACAGTGTAGGAGTGTTCCTTTTTCTCCACACCCTCTCCAACATTTGTTATTTTCTGTTTTTTTTAATGTGTGCCATTCTTGTCGGTGTAAGGTGGTATTTCATTGTGGTTTTTATTTTAATTTCCCTAATTATGAGGGATGTTGAACATTTTTTCATAGGCCTGTTTGCCATTTGCATTTCTTCTTTGGAGAAGTGTCATGTAATGGAACAAGGACAGTTTGCTCAACAAATGATGCTCTGAAAACTGGACAACTACATGCAGAAAAATTAAACTAGACTACTACCTCATGCCACGAATGAAAACCAATTCAAAATGGGTAAGAGACTTGGACATAAGACCCGAAACCATAAAATATATAGAAGAAAACACAGGCAAACACTACATGACATAAATCTTAGTAACATATTTAAAGACACATCCCCCAAAGCAAAGACAGTGAAGGAAAAGATAAACAGCTGGGATTACATCAAACTAAAAAGCTTCTGTACAGCAAAAGAGACATCTACCAAAACAAATAGCCCACTGACTAGAAGAAAATATTTGCACTCCATACAACAGACAAGGATCTGATCACAGAAATCTACAAAGAACTCACACAACTCAACAAAAACAAAGCAAAAAATCCAGTCAAAAAATGGGCAGAAGAATTCTTTTGTATTCTTAATGCATCATGGGAGGCATCTGTGATCTTTCCCAACTTTGCGTCATCTGATTGTTGGGTGAGCAAGCTGCCCATATTCCCATTCCAGTAAAAAATACTAAACAACAGAGAACAGAGCAGGAAGTCCTGAAGCATGACCCTTTGACCCTGCATTCCTTTGGGAACAGTCACTTGACCAGATCTGATCCCTAGATCTAGGGCTTAGTTCTTCATTTTTTTTACAAGATGAGTGATTTCATGCAAGGGTTTGGTCTCATACTATATCAACATTTTCCTGATAAATTATATTAATGTTTTCTGTCAAAAAAGGAAGGGGAGTCTTCCTCTGGCTTTCAAATTGTTCCTAATGAATCCATATTAACTTTCAGAAATTGTCTTTTCCGTGGCATGCAAAATCCATCTCAATTACACAACTCACATCCCAGAACATTTATTGCTATATTGCTAAGAATATTTTGGTTTCTTCAAATATCCACAAGAAGAAAAATGGTATTATGCTAACCTTATAATGTTTGCTTGGGTTCTTCAACTATTATTTTCTATCACTTTTATAAATGTGGGTTAACAGAGATGTGAGCCGATCTTACCTCCAGTTAAAGGGTCACAGCTCCCCAACTGGCCATTGCTGTGGCAGTTGCAAGGTTGGCAGCTACCTCCAAATTTCTGGGGATTTCCAAAATATCCCGCTGCACACCTACACAAAACACAGAAAAAGAGGAGAAGTAGTCAAATAACTTATCACACATACAGGCCAATTTACTCAACCTCTAGCTCCCTGTTTGGGAAATTATAACCCTATGGGAGGAAGGTGGATATCTATTTGCAAGAATGAATATGCCTCAATACAGAGATATGTATGGCGTGAAAGAGAACTTATGAGAAGGGGAAGCAAGTTCTCTTCTTCCTTGACATGAAAGACAATAGAATCCCCATTTACCTCTATAACTGAATGGCAGATAAACAATATGGATATTGTTTCCATATTTAACCAATATGGAAATCAAGCGTGACTGTGTTTTATGCAAGAGCTATGTTACTGAAGATAACACACAGCTAAATATTGCTGAATTTGTGGCTAATTTCCTCAAAGACAAATTTAAAGTAAAATTCATGTAATTTCAGGTTTTTACATAAAGAGGGATTTAATTAATATTTCCTATTCTTCAATTTCAAGTCTGCCTAAGTTAAACTTGCACTACTTGCTGCAATTTTGTATATAACAATTTTAAACAATTTAGACCAGTTATAGCTGCTACCCTTGGCCTTGATTATTCCAGGTAATTTAGTGATGAGAACTTAGTTCTTTATTTTCAAGTTATAAGATCATATTTCCTTGGTGCTGAGTTTCTGTTTTTTTAAAAAACAAAATAAACACATGTCAGTGTTCCTGGGAATGGGATGTAAATTAAAACAAGCCCATTAGCAAAGTTCTATTCCCACCCTATCCTCCTCACCCTCACTTGCTACCAAATTTCCATTAAGTCGATGTGTGTGATATTTTATCACCAGCAGAATAGATAGAATCAAGGAATTATCAAGTATTTGACTCTCTTTTCCAAATTTTAGTTTAGCATCAAAGAAGTGTGCAAAGGACACAGGTTTGAATCACAAAGCTCTGGCTAGATTCCTCGCTCTATCGTGTACTAGTGTCATCTTGAGCTGTTTTCTTAACCCTTCAAGCTTCATGCATCCCATAAAATATACTCTTTATAAACACATGGATTTGGGGCTGTTCTGCTTACAGATATATTCCTACCACCTGGTAGAGTACCTGGGCACATGGCATGTGCCAGGCAAGTATAATGCTGAGTGAGTGAGTGAATAATAAGACTTATTGAACTGTTTTGGTTCAATGAATATGAGCTAAGAAATGATGTATAAAGAATGCAGTACAATTTCTGGGCCTCCCTGGTGGCACAACAGGTTAAGCACAGCACTATGAAGCTATCCAGAGCACTGCAGCATGAGTTCGATACCCGGCCAGAGAGCTTCCCACATGGTGCAGCAGACCTCTCCTGCCTCGCCCTCTGCTCTCCTCAGCAGTTTACTTCAGTCAATCTGCCTTTTCTGCTCCCCACTCTGTCTCTGGCAGATCCTCTCACCACCCCACACCTCTGGCCATACCCCAGTTTGTATGCAAAATAAATCTTAAAAAAAAACTTAGTACAATTTCTGCACATAATAGACACTCAAGAAAAGGTAGCTACCATTATAACACATGATGAAATATAAATATAGATGTGTACTTGGTGTCATTTGGAATTATTACATTTTAGTACAGAAAAGAGAAACAAAAAACCCACGCATTCCCTAATTACCAAGAATGTAGCTAAACTGAAGTGGCTTACCTACGTCCACTAAGCAGGACTGTAATGTACTATAACAGGGTCTGACTTTATGTGATCAGCTCATATTCTAACAAAACACGCTACACAAAAGACCTATGTTCTAAAATACCTTAGTTTGAGATGTTTCACTTATTTTCCTCGTACAAGACACATAACTACAAAATACCTATATTAAAGTCACATAAATATCTAGGAAGTTTGATTCTTGTTTTCTTTACTCCTGCAGAGTATTATTTACCAGTTACAAGAACTAACAGGCTCCCTCATTCTCATATTGTGGGAGTGGTTAAACACAATGGAATGAGGTAAAACTTCTTGATATCGTAGAGAACACTGGCCCAACAGATAAAGAGCAGAGAGCATGTTTGTCATCTGTGGCCCTGGGAGGCCAAGGTAGACAAAGGTAATGAGAACTATGTGAACTGAGTTCTTTCCTCTCCCTCCCTTGCCCACTAAGTCCTGGCCATGATCCTACTTCCCACTCTACGCTGTCCTGGTCACTGTCTTTGCATAATTAACAACGAGTGCTGGGAAGGAGGCACAAAGTGGGTGCCCAATAACGGTTTAATAATGAAAAAGTATGACATTAAAGTGGCATTTACCTGTGAAAAAAGTTAAAAAACATTATTTTCAGAAACAATAACTTGATTTCTTGTTACATCAAATGTAACAAACATAAGCTGAGAGAGCTGTTAATTAAGATTTCCTCTTTACAACTCAGCTGCCTGCCAGTGGATGTCTCATCTAGCCTGTTGCTGTTCTCTATTTCATTGTTTGTGAAGAACCATAAGGAGGATTGAATTAGGAAATCTCTGCCAGGCTGGAGTCCCATGGCTTCAAATGACAGAGCTTGAAGTACCTTTCCAATCCCCACCCCCACCCCACCCACCCTCCCTGTCTCAGTCCGTCTCCCTCTGGTCCTCACTCTCCAAGGCCAATTGGGCACCCCTCCTATGGCAACCCTCCATGACATAACTTAGAACAGTTATGTCCCCCTCATTACCACTTTATGTGTGTCCCCCTCTAGATGGTAAAAACTTGAAGGCAGTGTCTGTTATCTGGCTGCTTATGAGCAACCTCTAAGAACCTCTGGTTCTTAGCACAGTGCCAGGTATTTACTAGGATTTCCATACTTTTTAAATTTAAAGTGAAGAATAACAGGGCTCCCCAAGATATTCAGAATAGGCCTTCCCAAGACATGTCATTGGCATGTGGGTTATTCTGAATTTAGATTAATAGAGGCCCTGCAGGCTCTCAAGAAACTTTACCACTCTCTTAACTACCTAGAAGAATAAAGTTTAAGGTTATTACCCATAATTAGGATTTTTACCAGAAATAACCTTTCTATCAGTGAAATCTATCTACGGGGCAGGACAAACATCTAATTACAGAGATTTGGTCTTTATTCAGAGTCACTCTTCCTTCATCATGTGAGTCCCCTTTCTTTCCTTGAAGCCCCATTTATTTCCTTAGCTCAGGATGTACATCCTCATTTTGCCTCACTGGCTTTTAAAATCCACATCAATGTGAATAAAATTATATAGATTCTCCATATATATATATATATATATATATATGGAGAATCTATATAATTATATATGTATATATTTATATAATTATATATATATAATTATATATATATTTATATATATAATTTTATATATATATAACACTACCTTTGTCCTTTTTTCCTACTAATCTGTCTGATGTTAATATGACTGCTCAATCAGTCTGAGAAGAACCGAGAGGGATAAAGGGACATTTCCTCTCTGCCCCATAGAAGGAAAGATGAACATAAATGTGAAGCAAGTGTGGGCAAAGTTGTTCTTGTGGAAATGGAAAACAGTACGCTGAAATGTCCCTCTTTACCACAGGTCAGTGTCCATGCTCATAGCTGAGGCTCAGTATTCCCCTTGACAAGGCAGTTCCCCTTCTACTCTAGCTCCTTGGGTGGGCTAGAGCTGAGCTGCCTTCCAGCTCCATTGGTTTTCAGTCATCCCTTAGACTGAAGTCCATAAAATACTTCAGATTGCCTCAGTGTAAATGGACCAGCCATACCTTACTATGAAATCCAGGTGAATTAATTCTCAGGGTTTTCTTTAAATTTGGTAAAACTCTTCTAAACTTTAACCAGAAAACCAATATGACAGAGTGACAAAGAAAAATTTTAGAGAAATGGTATGATAAGAGGAGTCTTGCTCAAACAGATATTCAAAGGCCCTAGAAGGAAGTCTGTAGAGCGGAGGCTACCAGAGGAGGAGAAGGAGCAGAGAGCAGGGTGAGGATGGAGTCAGTGGGCTGCGGTGGAGCACAGAGTGCCTGGTGGCAGGTGGGAGTGTCACAGCCATCTGAAGAGGTGTAATCCTAGGCCTCTAAATCATATACAGTGCTGAAAAACAATGTTACTCAATAAGAAAACAAACAAAAAAAGCAAATTTCGAGGGCATTTTATGCTTTCAGAAATGGTACAAGAAGTGATAATGGTACAAGAACCAGATAAGATGTAGAGAAATAAATGCAAATTCAGAGAAATCTTGCATTCACAGTTAGCTGAAGTGAATTTAACTCCATAAACTTGGCCCAGAGAGAGAGCATGTGTGAGAACATGAGAGTAAAAGAGGGAGAAACAGCTGGATTGTCTGCCCCTCCGTCATTAATGGGCACACACCCTGGGGTGAGCGAGACACCAAGGATGTGAATCTGCTCTTTCCCCAGCAGGTCTAGTTTCCTTTGCTTCGCCTACCGTAGGGCCTCACCCTACTGAACGTGTTCTGGGATGTACCGAAACATGCTCTGTATTTCGGGCCACATGGGCTCTGGACTATTGAGAAATGGGATATTGAGATAGTCAAGGTTATTTGAACTCTGGTCAATTCTTGCCTAATATGTGGAGGGTTGGGGTGCATAGGGCTGGGGGGGGGGTAAGGGGGTGGCATGTTGCTGAGAACACAGGGCTATGATATATAAGTTGGCCTTCATTCTCAAATTTCTGAAACATGTACAAAATAAGAAACAGAAGGAAGTTAATGATTTATTAAGTGGGCAGTCTTGTATTTTTCCCTAGAGATCTATTTCCAGCCTCGGTGAATTTGCCATCCCGCCCAGCTCTGAGCCAGACCCCAGCAGAGCCCCGCCCGCAGCCCCATGCCAACAGCGCCTGCCAGTTGAGGCCACCCCACCTGCAGGCCTGGGAGGGGCAGCACCCACCTTTCACACTGTGTTCCTGTGTATCCAGGTTTGCAGGAGCACCTCACGTTTCCCCCATTCACAACACAGCCGGTGGCAAAACTTGAAGGAAGACAGAGAAAAGTCCCAGTAAAGCATAACTCCATTGACTTTGTTACTACAAAGAACTGATTTATATCAAGTGAAAATGGAAACCCGGGGCCTGACTGTTTTTTGTGTAAGGGAACTTTTGCCCATGGGGACTTATAGAGATAATGATGAATTACTTCAGCTGACATTGGGCAAATTTTGGTGAACAAGGCATGAAGGACTGTATTTTATTTTATTTTTGGCCTGGAGAAATACATTCCTTCCCTTAAGACAAAGCAAAGTAACTCGCTTTGGAAGAGATGATTACAACAGCATTTTTCCAGGAATAATAAGGAAGGAATAAAACATGTCTAGGCAGAAAAAAGAACAAAGAGTTCTGATTCTTAAAAAAAAAAAAAGTTTTTCTTCTTGTTTATTCTAGTTCTTTTCTACTGGGTACAGTGCCTTCTGGGGAGAAAAAGTAGGCTGTTTTGGGAGGGGGGCAATCCCCTGGAGCCTCGGGGGACTAAGGCAGGCACATGCTTGATACTTACGTATTTCTTTGGGTACAATATCGATGATATTTTATATATTTTTTTAAATCAAGTTGTGGAAATCCCTTTCTTTCAGTTCTAAACTGGGACATTTGAGATTTTTTTTAAAAAGAGATCACAAAAAAGGTTATTGTTCTGTGAAATGTCTGTTGAACAATAAATGACATAAATCTGAGAGAAACGTCTTTTATCATTTGCTGCTAACAGAATTCTTATTTGGGAAGTTTCTCTTCATCTACTTGATGGATACAAGTCACACCTCCAAAGGGATAGTTAGAAATTTGTCAGCAGTATTAATATCGCTGGAAGAATAATTAGATGAAAGCAGGGACGTATCAATAAATCTGAGAAATTGCCTGTTACTTCACTACCTTGAAGCTGGAAGCTGACCTTGATGATAACATGCTTTGCCACCAAAGATGAAAAGCTTCTCTGAGGCACTCTGAAAATCTTGCTGCTTCCTCCTCTCGCTAGCTTCTGTTCAAACAAGTCTCGGCAAGTATAAAGTGATATACGCGTTCGCAAATAAAGCCATAGGACGGGGCAGGTTTAAGGAGCATCAAAGCCACAGATAGGAAAGCAGGCTGCACATTTCCAGTATGTGTCTCCAGAAAAGCCACAATGGGACAGGTGACTCCCGCTCATGTTAAGACTTGGCCAGTTTCTCTGATAATGTGCTGATTACCCATCAGTCTTGTGGTTTACACGTGCGCCTTAAGCCTGTGCACTTCTGAAACTTTATCAGTATATTCCTGATTTTCAAATTCACTCCTCCACTTAGTTACTTGCTTTATTTTGCTTGCACCACAGTGAACAAGTCATGATGAGCAAGAATATGACAAGGTGCCAAGACCAAAGAGAACAAGGATTATCGTGAAAAGAAAATGGTGATTTTCCACCTACACAATCTATTGGTCATACTAGAGTCTGAATGACAACTCAGATTAGAGTTGTTTGTGGCTCAAAACTGTCCTGTGGTTTCCATCACAGTAAGGATAAAATCCAGATGCTTTCAGATAGCCTGCAAGGTCCTTATGAGATCTGAACCACGACTGGCGGGCCAACCTCGGATCCCAGTTCACTCCCCACACTGTACTCCAGTCACGCTCACCTTCTGACTGCCCACAAACACATCATCGTGGGGACTTTTGCTTCTGTTTTTTCCTTGCCTGCACCCTCGTTGTTAAGATATGCCCTGGCTCACTCCATACCATCATTCACTGATCCTCACTCAATAATTTGAAAAAAACACTCCTACTACTACTTCTAAAGAATCTACTATCAGAGCAGAAAATATTATTTCTACCTGAAACCACACTTATGAATTTGTACATGTATTCATCACATGTGATACTCCTCTCACCAATTTTCCAGGGAGAGCCTTTTAAGATCAGAGTTTGCCAGTCTTCCTTACTTCAGTTTCTCTAGCATCTGGCAAAAGCAAGTCCTCACCCCATAATGCTTGCTCAGTAATAACTTTAGCCACTGAATGAAGAGCAAAAGGAAATACCCAAAAGTTCACAACTAGAAAAACTGGTTTTTTTTAGCATTTTTGTTTTTTCTGTTTTTATATCTAACTGCTTTACTCTGATAAAATTCACATACCATATATACTATTCTCTTATTTAAAGTGTACAATTCAATGACTTTTATTACATTCTTGGAATTGTACAACCATCACCACCAATCTAATTTAGAGCATTTTCACCAACCCAAAAGAAACCCCATACCCTTTTAACATTTAACCCTGCCACCCTCCACTCCCAGTCCCAGGCAACCACCGAACTACTTCCTGTCTTACGGAATATTTTCAAACAGTACCTGTTTGAGTGAGGACATGGGCAGACTCTACAGGACCCATGGATGGCACTCCCATAGAAACCCTCCTTGCAGCGCTCACAGTGGTCCCCAGCAGTGTTATGCTGGCAGTTCTGGTGGCAGATGAACAGTACAATTAATAGGAGCCTATTAAATTTTTATTACAAGGTCATTGTAATCATAGACACACAATTATAATTCAAGTCTTCTGACTGTACAGAGATATCAGTACACTAATCACATAATTTTCCTCTCCATTCAATTATTGCTAGTGCTATAAAAAAAGGTGTTAATTTTGCCCTTCCATCAGCTATTTGGTGCTTACCATCATGAGGCACAATGGAGTAGAGAGAGATTTGTGGGGTTCAAATACCATTATAATATTTCCTGGCTATAGGATCTTGGACCAGTTTTTTACTTCTCTGACCAGTTTTACTGATAGATGATTTACATACACTTAGAATACCCATGTTCCAAAGTTGTTAGGAGACTTTTTTTTTTTTTAAGCTGTTTTTTTTTTTAAAGATTTATTTATTTATACATACAAGCTGGGGTACAGACTAGAGGTGTGGGGTGGCGAGAGGGTTCACCAGAGACAGAGTGGGGAGCAGAACAGGCAGATCAGAAATACACTGCTGAGAGGAGCAGCGGGCAGGCAGGAGAGGTCTGCCGCGCCATGTGGGATTCTCCCCGGCTGGGCATCGAACTCGCACTGCACGCTGCCGACAGCTCCACAGCGCAGCGCTCAACCACTGCGCCACCAGGGAGGCCCGTTGTTAGGAGACTTTTAACACTTTGTGTGCCAGCCATTTTCTGTGCCACTGCATGAATGGTATAAGCATTCAATAAAACACACACAGCTCCTGAGCTGCGGGATATTAAAAAAACTGTAATATCTCTCATAAAACACCTTACACTTTCACCAAAACAATGTGTAAAGCTTCTAGACTGAGTACAATCAAAGAAATAGCTCCTAATAGTTCCAAATAATCGACCGTGGCGTGAAAAACTGGAGACTAGACGAACACGTATTAATACGTGAGCAGAACACAAAGTGTTAAATAGCTCAGTAGTAAGTATAAACCCCTTTTCTCATTCCCTTAGAATTATTTCTATAAAAACTAACCTGGTTTCATTTCACAATTCATCTAACAATTCACAATACACTAAGCAATAAAATTAAAATATTCTTAACACACGATATTTATTAATACAATAAAAGTTCCATCACATCTGAGAAAGCAGTCAACTCCACTCCAAGGTCCAAAAGAAATAAATTGATCTAAGCTTTTTCATGCAAATCTAATTATTTTCATGTCAAATTCAATGTCTAATGAAAGTTGTTCTTCAGTCAAGTGTTGAGATGATACAACTTTGCAACTGAGTAGTCTGTTGAGACTAAACTTAATGGATTTTGTCAAATGTGTTGATTTTGTGGAATATTTAACTCAGTATAACCCGTCTTGGCTTTAGTAATAAAAATCTAAATGCACAAAAATAGGCAGGAAATCTCCCTTCGCTGTGGGCATTTGATAATTCAGAGATACTTGTGCTAATTACATGGCCTGGAATAAGTCCAATTTTAAAAACCTCCTCGTGTACTCTCTCTCTGTGGAGGTGACACTTCAACAGGAAACCCCAATGAATGTGAGCTTTGAAACACTACCTGAAGTCAGGCTGGGAAAGACAGTGTGTTTGCATGTTATGAGTGAGTGTGCGCTGTTCTGAAGCAAAGCCTGTCTTTTCCTCTAAGTGTCACCAGCTTGCCCAGCTTCCATAGAGCTCCCCTTTCCAAACTTTTGAATCACACAACTAAGATGTTATTTTTCCAGATACAAAGTTGTGCTATAAACACAAGGGATGAGCGAGTAGTTTGGAAAAGTAGGATGCAGCCTGCAATGAACGTTTGACCATCCCGCAGAGCTGACCCTGTCCCATATCCTTCCCACCTTCCCAAAACGTCACAGTGGACTTTTCCTGCTGATCTGGACCCTGGGAACAAATCCCCACTGTAGTTTGTGCATCCACAGAGGGACTCTCAGAGTTGTCAGGCGGAGGTGCTAAGAGCTTCCTTCACCGTTACTTTGCTCAACTGCCCTGACTCCACATAAAATATCTGTTCTTTTGAACTAGTTATTTACCTTCACACTGAGTTTTTAACCCCAAATTTGAAACATGGATAGACATTTTTTAGTGCTATGTCTGCTTAGTTCTGAGGTGAAAACACAGAAGTAAAAATGTAGAGAAACAGGAATTGTGGTGAGGCCATTTGTATCCTGCTAAAAGCACTCTGAATGCTAGTCCTCCTAGGGCCTGGAGAGAGGGCTGCGGAAGGGCGTCAGTACGATGCTGCCGGAGAAAGTCCCAAACATCTGAAATACCCCTTACCCTCAGTGGAGAGCTTCTGCCCTGGAAGCCGTCCTCATCAGTCCTGCAAACGTAAGGCATCTGCCTGTCAAGTTTCCTGGTTTTTCACTGTGAGTGAATGAGTGAATGAATGAATGAGTTCACATCCACTCCCACAGGATGTGCTTCCCTAGCTCCATTTGACACCCAACATCTCTTGGGCATTTACTGTATGCCCAAGAATGCTGGTACTAGGGAACAAAATGGAACAGTCCCCTGACTTGAAGTGGAGAGAACCCTGTGAATAGGCATATTCAATCTGTGGAAAATATGACAAGAGCTGTGCTGGCATCCCATAAGAGCAAGAGGAGGGGTAGCTTGCATTCCAGAGCTTCAGGGAAGGCCTTCTGGAAGCAACGGTGCCTGCATGAAGGAGAGGAACAGAATTAGCAGGGTGGAGAGGCAGGGTGGAGAGGCGAGGGAAGTGCATTTCAGCCACAGGGATCAGTGTGTAGGGAAACCTGGGAGTGTGTGTGGGCAGCAGGAAGCTGCCGGTGCTCTGGAGGGTGAAGTGCCAGTGCAGTGGATGCGAGCAGAGAGGCAGTAGCACAGATCCAGGAGGCCCGGAGGCCGGCGGAGCGGTGTGGACTCCTGGGGGCCCTGCATCATCTGTGAGTTTCATATATGAGTCATTCTTGGCTGGAGGGGAAGGTGGGCTCAAGTGGCAGGGAATAAAATGAAAGGAAACCAGAAAAGAAGATAAGATAGTGGAGCAGGGACATGGGAGCATAGGACAAGATGGGGGGGGGGAGGCTGAGATGGCAGAAGGCAAGGTGGATGGGTGGTGGGGAGAAGAAGAAATATGGGGAGAAAGCAGGCAAGGAGAGGCAGGGCCTAGAGGAGACAGAGGAGCCTGCTGTGTCAGGCGCCTCCAGTTGCCAGCACCCACAGAACACATGGCCCGATACTCCTGCCCTTCCCCACGGCGCATACACTGCTCTACTGACAAGGCGTTGGGCTACCTTCTTTTCAAATTTGAAACAACATGAAGATCGCACATATAGGAAGCTTCCAGATTTTGGAAACTGACTTTGGACCCTGAGAGGCAGAGGTCAGTTTGCAGAGGAGTCCGTCCATTTGATAGTGAAGGGGAGCCTCGTGCTGCTCTTTGAGAATGAGGGCTACATGCTCGGCTCCCACACAGTGGCCACATTAGAGAGCAGGGGCGGCACTCAGCGCCTCCCAGCAAGCAGTTAAGTGGACACAGACCTGAGCTTCATGCCCGTGTGTGTGGGGCAGGGGGGTATGTACATGTGTCCAATCGTGGTGTGTAACGCGGCACTAGACAGCGGCCTATTGAGAGTACAGATTGTGTTGGATGCTTTAAACCCCAGCAACCAGCTCAGTCCCTCCCATAGCAGAAAATGCTCAGTATGGGTTTCCTGAATGACTCATTTCTAGTTGCCATATGGCCATTAGGGACAAGTGAAGACAGAGCTACAAAGTAAAGAAATGAGAAAGAAAACCTTCCTGTTTGATGAAAACATACGAACTATGACTCACTAGTGATCCATTTATTAGGTGAATGACCTGCAGAGAAAATTCCCTTTGATCTTTGGCAGCTTTTATAAAGTGGACTCGACATCTAGCAATGGTTCAGTGACAATGTTTATTTTTCATTAAGGCATCTACCTGTGTTACACACAACATACAGAATGAAACATAAACTATTATATAAGAATACTTATGAGCTAGAAAATAGTATTTCTCAGTGTCTCTTCTTCGTTTTGAACTTATAAGGTTAAAATCCTCCAGAATATTCTGTCAGACTCTTTCCAACAGTTTCCAACAGTTTCCTGTCCTGGCCTGTCCCATCTTGCAGAGGAAACAGTTCCCTGGGACATACTGAACTGGCTTAATACAATCTAGGAACTTAAATAGTTGAAACACATCTCGTTGTATTACACAATGCAAAGGAAATCTGCGCCAGAAGAATGTATTTCCAAAGGGCACAACATAACTGGGGCCTCAGTATTTCTGGGGGTACACTCTCTCCTTTCCTTCCAACTCTCTGTTCCTCTAATTGGGGCAGCCCTGGCTACAAAGAGAAAGAGTGCCAATGAAAGGGAGAATGGCAGTAGAAAAAAATGTTCTGATTCAGGATACAAAAGAAAATTTTCCTGAGGATCTAATTTTCTGTGTGGGAATTTTCTAAAATATTCCAGAAGATTATTTTCCAGTGGATAAGCCATAGACATCACGGGCCCCCAGACTCATCTTCCCACATAACCTACTTTGTCTTGGCAGCGTGGGGGCTTGGGTTTGACTGACTGAGCACGTGCTTTAAGTCTTTCTTAGGATTCCCTCCACGCAGACTGCTTTCTGGAGCTATCGTTCACTTGAGAACAACTTAACTCCCCTTCTGTAACCTCCTACCACCCCAACAAAATTGGGGTTTAAAGTAGTGGCTTCAATTTATTATGTCCTGGCAAGAGTCAAATTCCAGGATCACCCACTAATATCACCTAATGAGGCAGAGATTTAGAAACTAAAGTGTAATTTAATTGTTTAAACAGGTGTTCTTCTCTGGTGGAAAAAATGAAGTGTAAAAAATGCAGCCTGATCACTCTGGAGCCTTCTACATCTGCACAGCAGCTTCTATTTAGCATTTGTGAGGACACGTGACATTTACTGTCTCAGAGCCTTGTAGGGGAGAAGCACAGAGACATACATTGCCAGTTGGTAACATCACAGCATCAATTTACTCACAATACATATTCCTGAGTCATCCTGGCATCGATTTGAATGTCTGTTGCAATTGCAGGGAACACACCGTCCAGTATATGAGCCTTTGTTATCCCAGTAGTATCCAGGGCTACAACCCTATTTTTATAATAAAAACAGTTAGTCATTAGAAAGAAAACAAAAATTAGCCAAAGCATGTGACAATTCTGACCATCAAGCATTCACTTTTTTAAAAAACTTTTTTCCTTTAGTTGGTGGGTGGTTTTCTCATTTGAAACAGTAGCCAGGTCCACTTGCTTTCCTTGTCAGGTTCTGTTTTGGGTCGATGCCACATGGGCGTGTGTGTCTATACCTGAGGAGACATATGGTGGGGAATTCAGAGAAGGGGATGCGTGGAGAGTGGGGTGTCACTTGAGTAAGGGATGGAGTGATGGGAGTGAAGAGAGTCAGGATGTCAGTCCTTAGGGAGAGGGCCTCTGAGCAAATCTCCTCGGTTCTCTTTGGCACTCATTTCCTATCCAAGTTGGGCTGATGGGGGTGGGGGGACACGTAAGGGAATTTCATTGGAATCACTTCACTGCCATTCACCAGCCTGTAAGCAAGAGGGCGCCCAGGGCAGGGGAATGTGCTTGCTTCCTCATTGGAAATTTTCCGGAAGTTTGGGTCTGATTGAACACACAAGGACCCACCTTGAGGGAGTCTCCTCGATGTGTCTTGTTCTCTCATTCACTATCACTTTGATTATTCCTACCACTATGCTGTATCTGTCCAGTATAATACAAGTTATTTTTCATATGGATGAAAGTAATTACAGTTTTTCTTTTGATGAACTGATATCACTTCTTAAAGGATTTTAGTCAAGAATGCCCCCCCAAAGCAACTATTATTATATCACCCATTAAAAATTACTTCGATTTCTTTCTTTAAGAGAATTACAGTTCTTTATTTTAGCAGAGCAAATCAGTGCACTGATTTAAATCAGATGCTGCCCCTTATTTCTTTCACTAATTTCCTCTATTAGAGCACATATAGCTGTCAGACTTTGACACTACTGCCATGGGAAAACTTGAAATGAACAGTCCTTTCTCATTCATCCATGGCCAGAAAGGTCTTGTGGGCCAAGTGGAGGAGAGGAAGAAGCTAACTGGCCGGAGTGGAAAACAAGGCTCACCCCTTCCCCAGAGTGGAATATCCACTGCTGCTAGGAGCTTCTGCCAAAATTACCAATGACTATGGAGTGTACACAATAATGAGATTACAATTTCCAATACATTTTTTCCCTTCATTATTAGGAACCATGTTTAGGCAAAAGAATGCATTATACAAAATTAGATGACTTTATGTGTTATATGAATAGGCTTGTCTAAAGGAGAACCAAAGTATGAGAGGAATGCTCTGTAGCTGAAAGCCAGAATAAAAGATGCATTTGAACAAAATTCAGCCAATTATGGTTTGATCTTATCTATTAACCAATACCAATAATTATCACCATATAGCACATATGCTTATAAAATAGTCATATTTGGTAAAGAACAAATTAGCCAAATGGATAAATATACCTGGCTTGTTTATGACAACATGCCCAAGTAAGTCTTAATTAAACATGCTTTGGGGGGAAAGATAGCCCATCCTGAATAAAGTTAAATTTTAATTTGCTTTTGATTTTTAAAAAGTGCTATTTTATGTACTATGTATCATGTGACTCTCACAACGTCTGTCAGTTTCTGAAAGGGCATCATATTCTCACCTCTATAAAGCACATTTTACATAAAATTCAGTTTAAGTATCCACATTGCATGGGAGACTTACTGAAAATGAAATTAAATGGAGACTGAAATATTAAATGGAGGACTTTTGCAACTTATCATTTTTAACTTTTGGAATAACTTTTTTTTTTTACATACAAGCTGGGGTACAGGCCAGAGGCGTGGGGCGCCGAGAGGGTTCACCAGAGACAGAGTAGGGAGCAGAACAGGCAGATCAGAAGTACACTGCTGAGGGGAGCAGCGGGCGAGGCAGGAGAGGTCTGCCCCACCTGGAATGACTTTTTGATAAAACTTCCCAGTACACGTGATGGCCCTATCAGGTTTCTAGGACTATTTCAGCAGCTAAATGCTCTTTTCCTCTATGAGTGTGCAAGGCACATCCAGGAAGTGTAAAGAGAGTGAGCAGAGTAAGAAGTGTCTCTTGCCTGGCTAAATGAAGCCTGTCTGTTAGGTATTACACAAACCTGACCTTCACTTTTCTTGGACATGGATTTCGCTGATTCTTGTTTCTTTCTTTATAGTAAGACCTCCAACCAGAATTTGAAACACTATAGGCACTGGATTTTTTCGTCCCAAAGGTTGGGTTACACATGAAAGGGCACAAAGTTTCCTACCCTAGTAACACCCCACAGGTATTTAAAATCTTAGCTGTCTGAGCATTTTCAGGTGGGCTAATGTTTATGGGGTTTGTGGTTAATAACTCAGAAGAGCAATCTGCCAGGCACCCTAGCAAACACTGCCAGTCTGTATGACAGGAGATCATCAGCCCCTCCCCCAGCCCACCTATGACACATTCACATGCTACAAAGCTGGGTACCCTTCCCCATCCCAAACCAAAATTTTAAAGGGACATTACCTGTCTGGGTTTAAACTCCACTTGATTTACTTGCAGAAGATTCTGACCAGGAGGCTGAAGAAACGCTACCCTTTGCTGCTGTGAATTGTATCCCAGACACTGCCCCAGGACTGCCCCCAAGATCCACAGCCACCCCGAGCTCGGGGCTGACCACCTCACTGGCGGGGGCATCCTGGTCCCTGGGCGTCCTGCTGGCTGCGCACAAGCCTCTGCCTCTGCCTCTTATACTGCCCTTCCTGCTCGGTGCCCAGGCCCGCCTGACTCAGGTGAGGCAGGCTGTCTGCGGCAGGAGGCCCCACCTGTAAACTTCACACATGAGTCAGCCTGTGAGAGAGCACACATAACAGTCCCACAGGGAAGCACACCGCTCTGTAATTCCTGTGAGGCGGGGCAGGCATCACCTTCTACCCACCTCGCCCTGCAGACGGCACTAGCCGATTAGAGCAGCTGTAAATCACAGGCTGAGTCATGTGCAGTGAACACGCCCTGGGCAGGAGGGTGGTAATCCCGAGGTTCATCTCTTTCCCTCAGGCTATGTATTTAATAGGGCTAGAAAAGAGATAGAGAAAAGGTGGAAAAGAACGAAGGCACCTGTGGACTGAATGTTACCTACAGGAATCCTTAGAAAACCAGGGGCAGCTGATGTGTAGTTGACCCTTGAACCCCCATGGGGTTAGGGGCAGCATGTAGTGGAAATCTGAACATAAATTTTGACTCCCCCCAAACTCAACTATAATGTAAACAGTCAATTAATGCATATTTTATATTGTATGCATTAGGTACTGGTTTTTACAATAAAGTAAGCCAGAGAAAAGAAAATGTTATTAGAAAAATCAAAAGGAAGAGAAAATATATTTGCAGTACTGTATTGTACATCGATACCATAAATGTATGTCATCTGCTTACAAGATGAATTGTCTGTCAGTCCCTCCATCAATATTCTCTACAAAATGCTATAATGCTTTATGTATTACTAGTGCTAGACTTAAAAAATGAAAAGATAATGTGAAAAAGTTCATTTTTATTTGTAGGTATATCATGCATTGAAAATATTAATTGAGGGGGAATCCACTTATAAGTAGACTTGTGCAATTCAGTTTTCCAAGGATCCACCGCTTACGCAGGTTAAAAAAAGAAACTCTTACATGCAGACATCAAGACTCCTGCTATCAAGGAGTCAGGGGAGAAAAAGAGGTGTTGCTCAGTCTGCCTACTGGGTATATGGAAGACAGAACGACAATATTTGCTGTTGCCTAGTAATCACACTAACCATTGTGCTTCTTTCCCTCTTTGATAGCAACATGTCAAACAGTTTCAGTATATGGCATTTTTCAATCACCTGAGAGCAAGTCAGGTTGAAACATGAGAACATGTTTCAAGCTAGGACTGGGACTGTGACCAGGATGTTCTCTGGGACCTTCCTCCACTGGGGAGCGGGTGACTGCAGAGAAGCCCAGAGGAATGAAGCGCATAAGAACCCTGCATCAGCTGCCAGGAAAGCAGGAACTCAAAAGCAGGATGCTGACTGCAGCTCTTTTAGTCTTATTTCTACAACCCCCATGATCCTTTGAGCTTCTGTGGCTTTCGTGTGGATTTTGGAACACCTGGGGTTCATTTTTCCTGCAGGCCCAGCAGAAGGCTGTGCAATGCACGGAGTTCCCCAGATCTTCCAGCTGAGCCAGACAGCAGCCAGGACTTCCTGGGGGAATTTTATGCTACAGGAGGATTTCCTACCTGACATGAATCACCCGTGTGGTCAGGGGGGCAGGCACACAACTCGACCATTTGTGCTCGCCGCCCACTTCCTGTGTCAGATGCTTCCTCCAGTCCCACCTCGCCCAGGGTGAGCCGCTGCGTCTCGGTGAAGTAGAGGCCTCGCAGGCGCACGCCTTCCAGTCTAGACAGCACCGTCATCAACTCTTCCCTCGACACCGGGGCACCGCTGCTGGCATGTCTGAAGTTTCCCTACACAAGAAAGAGAGAGGCAAGGTCTGCTTTTGCGAGCTCAATTCCAGGAGTTTCAAAAAAACCGACCCCCACAAGAAAAAAAAAAACATTCAAAATGCATAAGGAAACATACAATAAAGACAGGTGAGTATGATAGCGTATTTGCATTCCAATGTCAGATGGCCCAAGTCATTCCAAGAAACACAAAGAGCTGAGGGGAAAATGAAGGCAGGAAATAAAGAACAATGAAGTGAAATAATATCTCCCAGTGTTATACTTATCTTAAAATGCACTTTTGTCTGTGCAAGTGGAGTGAGAACCATGTATTAAAGAGGCAAATGGAAACTAATTCACGCTGCTTAGATCACTCATTAAATGCATATGGTGGTGGGGGCCTCCCTAGTCATGCAAGGGGTTAAGTCTCAGCACTATGAAGTTATCAGCAGCCACTGCAGCAAGAGTTCGATCTCTGGCCAGGGAGCTTCCCACATGGCACAGCAGACCTCTCCTGTCTCGCCTGCTGCTCCCCTCAGCAGTGCATTTCAGTCAATCTGCCTGTTCTACTCCCCACTCTGTCTCTGGTGAATCTTCTCACCACCCCCATATCTCTGGCATACACCCCAGCTCTGGTATGTATAAATAAATCTTTTTTAAAAATGCATATGGTGATGGCAGAAAGCACAATCTTTTCTTGCACACACACATATTATGTTGTTTACTTTTAATACAGCAAAAAAAGCATGTAACAAAAGTTACCATCTTAACCACTGTAAAGTACACAGTACTATGGGGTTAACTGTATGCACGCTGCTGTATGACACCTCCAACTTTATCATCTTGCAAAACTGAAACTGTCTCAATGAAGCAATAACTCCCAATTACTTCCCCCCACACATTCTTGCCAACCACCACTCTACTTTCTGTTTCTATTCATTTGACCATTTTAAATACCTCGTGTAAGTGGAATCATGCAGTGTTTGTCTTTCTGTGACAGGCTTACTTCACTTAGCATAATGTCCTCAATTTCATTTATGTGCAATCATATGACAGGATTTCTATCCCTTTTCAGGCTGAAAAATATTCTTATGTATGGTTCATATTTTCTTTATTCATTAATCTGTCCGTAGACATATCAGTTGCTTCCACCTCTTGGCTACTGTGAATATTGCCACAACCAACATGGGTATTTTCTTCAAGATTCTGTTTTCATTTCCCTTGAATACATTCCCAGAAGTGGGATTGCTGGATCATATGGTAATTCTATGTTCAATATTTTGAAGAACCTCAATACTGCGTTCCACAGTGGTTACATCATTTTATAGTCCTACCAACCAGGTACCTTTGCAAAAATATCTCCACATCCTCGCCAACACTTGTTATTACTATCCTAATGAGAGTGAGCCGGTATCTCATTGTGGTTTCAGCTTTTCGTTTGCATTTTTCTAATAATTAATGATGTTGATGAACTTTTTATGTAAAAGCCTGCACTTTTAATCTTTTTCTTTGTTGCCTCTTTTGAGCTCAGTTTCTAAATCTTTAAAATTGGCATAGTACTATCAACTATCCCAGCATTAAGATAATTAGGAGTAAACTAAATTATGTAATTTATATAAAATTTTCAACACAGTACGTAAATTCAGTTAACAGTCAATAAATGGCAACTATTATTATTAATGCATAAATAAAAGACATAATTTTAATTTATAGTTTAACAGCTTGAGGCATAATTTACATATAATAATATCCCCTCATTTTGAGTACCATTTTTAGTAAATTTATAGAAGTGTGCAACGGCCACCACAATATAATTCTAGAACATTGTCATTTCCCCCAAAGAACTCTTGTGCCCACTTGTAATTACTAGCCCCACTCCTGGGCAACCACCAATCCACATTCTATCTCTATGGATTTCTCCACGCCAGACAATTTCTATTAATACCAACTTTATTTCAATAGCATATAAAACTTGGCTTCCATTCATCTCCTCCCCTACTCCTTTGTGCTATTATTGCCAAATAAATTATATATTTATACACTACATGTTCATTCAAATAGATTCATAGTCATTCCTATATTCAGTTGTCTTTTAAATCAGATTGAGAGGAAAAAGAATTATAAACAAAAGTTTTACTTAAACTGCCTTTCTGTTTGCCTGTGTAGTTAACTTTACAAGTGCTTTCCTCTCTGATATAGACTGAAATTATGGTCTCTCATTTCAATCTAAAGAACTGCTGTTGGTATTTCTTAATAGGAAGCCTGTCTAGCAATGGATTGGCAGATTTGTTTAGAATGGGATGCTTTCATTTTTCCTTCATTTTTTTTTAAAGATTTATTTATTTATTACATACAAGCTGGGGTACAGGCCAGAGGCATGGGGCAGCGACAGGGTTCACCAGAGACAGAGTGGAGAGCAGAACAAGCAGATCAGAAATACACTGCTGAGGGGAACAGCGGGCGAGGCAGGAGAGGTCTGCCGCACCATGTGGGAATCTCCCCGGCTGGGCCTCGAACTCGCATCGTGAGCTTCTGACAGCACCACAGCGCAGCGCTCAACCGCTGTGCCACCAGGGAGGCCCCCATTTTTCCTTCATTTTTGAAGGAGATTTTGCTGGATATCTTTGTTGACAGTGTATTTATTTTAGCACATTGAATATGCTGTCTCTGACATCCATGGTTTCTGAAGAAAAGCCAGACATCAATCTTACTGGGCACCCCTGAATGTGATGCTTCCAACTTGCTACTTCCAACATGCTCTCTTTGTCTTTCAGCGTCTTTATTATGATATGCAGAATCTGTGTGTGGATCTCTGTGTACATATCCAACTTGAAGTTTTTTGAGCCTGGATGTTTAGATTCATGATTTTCATCAACTTTGGGAAGTTTTCAGCCATTAAGTCTTCGATTTTTTTTTCTTCTTTCTCTGCTTTCCTTCTGACACTCCCATTATGCACATATTGGTACATTTGATTGCACCAACAGTCTGTTTTTCCTCAGACTGGAAAATCTGAATTGACAGTCTTCAAGTTTCCCTATTATTCTGCCTGTTCAAATCTGTTGATGAGCCCTTAGTCTAGTCAGCGCTAGCTTCCATAACAAAATACTATAGATGGGTGGGTTACACAACATTTATTTCCTCACAGATGTAGAGGCTAGAAATCCCAGATCAAGTGCGAGCCAATTTACCTCCCGACTGGAACTGAACTCTTCCCGGCTTACAGATGGGCACCTTCTCCCTGGGTCCAAATGTAACCACACTTGGGACAGAGTTTCACCATATGAGTTTGGGGCTGACACAATTCAGTCCATAGTAGCCCCTCTAGCGAACTCTTCATTTCAGTTATTGTACTCTCTAACACTGGAATTTCTAATTGGTTCTTTTTAATAATTTCTACTTCTTTATATATTCAATTTGGTGACATGGTTTTCATATTTTCTTTATACTTTAGACATGATATCCTTCAGTTCTTTGAACTATTTAAAACTATTGATTTAAAGTCTTCATCTATTAAATACAATTCCTGGGCTCCTCAGAGACAGTTTCTATTTACTGCTTCCCCCCTCCCTCCTTTTGTAAGGTCCATGCTTTCTTGGGGTTTTCTTGGTTTGTTTTCGTTTTTGCATATCTCAACATTTTATTTATTTATTTTTTGAAAACTAGGCATTTAAAATAATATAGTGTGGAAACTCTGGAAATTTTATTCTCCCATCCCCAGGAGAGGCTGTTTGTTGTTGTTACTGTTACCGATTGCTTTGTTTTCTGTGATTTTTATGAGCTAATTCTGACATCTATATTGTTTGCCATGTGTTGCCACTAAAGTCTGCTTGGTAGCATAGTGGTCAGTTAATCCTTCTATAGCAATTTCTTTAAATGCCTGGAGCCAAAAGGGCTTTTCATGCATTTGAGGGACGGAATCCCTTCAGCACTCAGTCAGACACTTCTTTAGCCTTCTTTTCTTGCTCCTTCAACTCTGATTTGCACTCAGCTACTGCTTAAAGGAGACATGGAAAGAGACAGAGGAGAAAGATGCAGACACTTGGAAGAGTTACTTGGAAGAGACATGACACATGGACATGAGATATGTGGGGAGGCTGCTCCTGGTTGTTGGCAGAGACAATGGCTGTTGGTATCTTGACTTCATTGTGGATTATGTGTTTTATTTTGAATTTTGACTCTCTCTTTCTGTCCCAATTCGGTGAAACTACCTAACTCCTTTCTTAGAGTTACTTGCCAAAAGTTACCTTAGACTTGCGGCAAGCTTTCGGGACTCAGCAGCCCCACTTTGAGCTGAGTCTATTTGGGCATTTGCCCTAAAGGGGATGGGTAATTTGGGGAGTTTTATTGGGAAAGTATTCTTCGAAATCCTTTCCTCTTTCTCTGTGCACACCAATTAAGAATCTTTCACACTGAGTCTGCTTCCTTTGCTTTTGTGCACGCAGATGGCAGAATAGCATCTAAAGCGCACATCCCTTAATAGTGTGGGGTAACTGGGTGTTCCTAAGTCTCAGGCTAACAAAAGGTTTATTTCATAGAGGGACTTAGAGGGCTGGATGGAGGTCAAGCTTTTGTGAAAGATATTTAAAAAGAAGAAGCCCTGAAAGGTCTCCCGCTAGTCTCCTTATCTCTTTTTAGGGGAGAAGGCAGAACCTAAATCTGCATATCTTTATCTAATATCTTTTCCCTAACTAAATTTTCCCTCTCACCCCAACCTCCCTGTCTTAGCTAAGTTATTTAAGATGGTTTCTAAAGCCCCATGGGCAAGTTACTTGGTTGTGATGGGTTTCTCCCATATACATAGGAAGTTTACATGTTACTGTTAAACTTTTAATTTTCTTTAATCAATCTATCTAATATTTGCCAGCCTGGAAGATCCTAGAGGTATATGCGCCCCAACTTTTGCTTCTTTCACTCTGTATGTTTTTGAGGTTCATTCATGTTGTAGTAGGTGTCAATACTTTGTTTATTGTCATATAGTATTCCATTGCATGGATTTACCTGTAAAGAAGTGTTAAAATATGTCTGTGAGTTCAAGGTACTTGAAAAAGTATCACCTTGAGGTATTAGACATATTAATAATACAAATAAAACACAATATGAAGGAATAATTGTAACTAAGTAGATAAAATACAATGTTTTGTGATTTGATGAGCTTTCCTTCATTTATCTGTGTTACTTATATTTCTTTCAATGTTAGATGTTTTTGTAGCCTTTCTACCATTCATCCTGATAAAAATAGAAAAATAAGCCCATAATGGAGTCCTTCGTGCTGGGCCCCATCCAGACCAATTACAATCTCAAATTTTCCCAAAAGTGTAAATTCTAAACCAAATAATCTGAGTTTCCTAATTAGCAGCAGTGAGGTGATTTTCATGATAAGACCTCCTGCCTCCCCCGGAGAGGAGATGACTTATCTGAAATAATCTTTTCTTTTGCTAATAATCTTGTACCACTTTCTTTCCACCTCCATTTTATGTGAGCCTTTGCAGTATCTAGATGGATGCTGTCTGATTCATGAGTCACTTAATAAAGCCAATTAGATCTCAAAATTGTTGAATTTTGTTTTTTAACAATACCAAGAATTTATTGGACATTCACCGAATCCCAGGCACTGAGGGAGGCCTAAAGATGAGAGGGAGCATTTACAAGCAATCAGGATTTATAAGACAAGGATAATTGACTATAAAACAGAAGAGACAGGGTAAGCCATAAAGATACAAGACCTGTGCAGATGGAGCTCTGTATATTTTACATAGTTTGCATTTTAAATTTATATATGTACATTATATTTATATAAATATTTTAAATTCATAAAATAAGTTTTAAAAGCATGATTATTAGAAAGAGTTAAGTGATAGAACAAAAAGGATCACCAGGAAGCATGTGTGATTTTCCTTTACCTCCACCAGCTGTACTCGCCCGTGATACAGCCGGTCTGGCCGGGGGTTGTTTGGGTCCTCGTAGATGAGTGACATATGCTGCCCCTGTTTAAAGAAAAACATGGATGTTTCAGGGCCTCAGTGGGGATGTTCTGAAGTTTATAATTGCTCTAATTGATCTAAGAAATTTTACAAATTTCTATGGATCCCTATTACATATAATGCCTGATTCTGAAAAATGGTTGCCAAATGAAGAGACAAAAGAATTAGTAACATGGAAACAGAATAATAAAACCTTATGCAGTGCTTGTTCACAAATAGGAAGTGGAAAATGCCCTTGACTGTAAGTGGCGAAAAAGATGAAAATGATTTTTTAAACATATGTTGCAGTAAATGCATGAGGGGTTGTTTCCAATACTGCCTAGAGGGCCAGACTGGTAGCAAGAAAGTGCTGGGGTGAGTGGGTGAGTGAGGAGGGTGGGAGAGCAGAGGGTTGGCAGCAGCCAGCAGTGGCACCAGACAACAGCAGAGCTGGCACTGTAGGAGAAACCAGCCCTGCAGTCAGCACCTTGCAGGATTCAGCCTCAGTCTTGCTCAGCCTCCACCCCCTTTCCGCATCACAGCCCTCTCCCCATCATAGCGGGCTCCTGAAGGATTCCAAACAGCATGATGGAGAGGTCAGCGCCCACCATCAGCACCCCTATTCCAAACACACAAAAGCCGAGCTTGTCTGTTGCGTACCAAACCTGAAACAATTTCATTCATCGGAGCCAGTGTTTCAGAAAGAATACTGTCTGTAATGACAAATCACTTAAAACCTTAATCTAAGAAACATGCGCCCAAGACTCTTTAATTGCAGCAGTTTGGAACAAGGCAACAGGTCAGTGGGTCATGAGCCTTAATTATTTTCCATGTTTGAAGGAAAAATTAAGAAAATTTCTGGCCATCACTTCTCCATGAATGCCAAGAGTTTGCATAACAAATATTGGCAGTAAAATAGTGGCATATTAATGGCCTGAACTTGAGATGCTCTGAAAAATAAGAAACCAAAATACAGCACTGCCATGAAAGTATTTTTATTGTGGAGCTATTTTTCCTTAGACTGTCACCAGACTCTGTGGTGCTTCATTTTCAAGATGTTTTGCAAAGATTCCTCTGAGTTTTTAAAACAACAGTTAGTTAATGTAGCGAGTAAAAATAAAATGCCACAGAGCAGTGTCTGGACACAAAGACCAATGGGAACGTGAGGCCCAGGGCTGTGTCGAGATGTGCGAGACTTGCTGGTCCCGGTTCATGGGTAATGAGACCAGAGACCCTTCTGGAAGCTGTAACTGTCTCGATCAGACACAGCACTAACCCAGAAATAGAGTTGGGTACAGTCTATTGCACCCCAATCTGTATGCAAGGCACTGTGCTCTGCATTGTGGGGGATTCAAAACAGGATATGTCATCACCTCTGGGTTCAAAGAATTTTCTAGATGGCAGTTTTGAATTGTGTGCCTGACACATAGTGTGTGGATGTTTCCTTCGCTTCTTAAAAAAAAAAAAAAAACCTATGTTTAGTTTAAAACCTCAACTAAGTCTACTTGTCTACATCAGGCCAAACTCATTATCAAACCAGTAAGCTCCTTTCCTACACTTCCAGGCTGGTTGGGCACACACCAACTGCCAAGTTGGACTGGTCTCTCTTGAGCACAGCCCCTGCCTCCATTCACCTTTTTCCCTGCTCCTCAAAGGGCATTTCTCCCTCTCATGTTCATGTTTAAAGGCCCAGCTCAGGACCTCCCTGGTGATACATGGGGTTAAGTCTCAGAACTGTGAAGCTGCCGGCAGCTACTGCAGCACGAGTTTGATCCCCAGCCAGGGAGCTAACCAACATGGTGCAGTGGACTTCTCTGTCTCTCCTGCTGCTCCCCTCAGCAGTTTATTTCAATTTGCCTGTTCTGCTCCCCACTCTATCTCTGGTGAATCCTCTCACCTCCCCACACACACACCTTGGCCTACACCCCAGCTTTTGTATGAATAAATAAATCCTACAAAAAAAAAAATAAAGGCCCAGATCAAACAAACCATTTCCACCAAGCCTTCTGAGAGCCTCTCAACTAAGTGAGGCCTTCCTTGTTCCTCAGCATCCACCGTATCTTTTTTGAACTTCACTTGAATGCTTGCTGTTCAGTGGATTATAGCTATTTGTCTGTTTCTCTCATCTTCCCACTTAGATTATATTTTTTAGAGGACAAGGGTTACCTGTCGTTTATGAGCCCAGCTATGTGACCTTACAAACAGGAAGGGCTTGAAAATATTTGGGAGACTAAACTGAAAGACAAAAAGATAAGAAAGCTTACCATAAAGCAACAACTTAGGAGCAGCCAGAGGGAGATACAGATAAGTACTTTGGGAGGGGAGAAGATAAACTACTGGGCTGAAACGGTGGGGAGCAGAGGAGGCAGATGAGGTACTGCATGTTCGAAACTTGCCTTTTACTTTCGACAACCTCTTGGAAATAACTTAAATCAAATCTGTTGTAGGCACTTACCAAAATGTCCTAGGATTAGATCAGCACCAACTGCCTCAGTCCTGCCTCTTGTGGGGTGGGGGGTTGCTCCGGTACCTACCGTGAGTTGCACATCTGGCTCCTTTTCCAGAAGAACCATATCACCGGGTAGGCCAAAGGACTTGGTTTGGTAGGTGAGATAGCCACCATAGGAAGAGACCTGAAAGTGAATTACTAGGATCAATAACACAGGCAAAGAGAACACGGCAACAAGAATCTATATAGCAGGTACACAGACACCCACTATCTGGAAAGACACACAAACTGTTCACTGTGGTCATCCTTAGAGTGGAACTGAACTGAACTTTCTACTTTCGGCTACTTTTTAGTATTTAAGATGCTTAACACGAACATGAGTTTTACAAACCGGACACTTGTGCTTAAAAGAAATCAGTATTCATACAGAAACAAATTTACTTGCTTTCATTCTAGATGACCACCAAACTAAAATGTTCACTTAATCCCTCACTTTTTTGAGACATCTAGGTTATGGCTTCTCATTTAACTCAGAGAATTGGTTAGTATATGATAAAATGAACATCTAAACACAGATTCAAAAAGAACCCAAAACATCCCCTGAGGGCTGATGATGAACGTTTCCTGGGTTGGACAACTTCTCCTGGGGCCAGGCCATGTCTGAGGGCGCCCGCAGGCCCAGGGACTCTCTCTCACTGACACACAGGGTGCACGCATGACCAGCGGTGAAGGGGAATGGGCATGGCTTTCTGACAACAACCTTTGCTTCTGACACCTGCACACCCCGCTTATAGCAAAAATTACCAGAAGGAAGGACTGAGAGAGGGATGGAAGTCAGAGCAACTTCATTCCAGAGCAGGTAGGCAGAACTCTCCCTGCTGGAGGATGCACATAACTTCACAAAGGAGAGAAGGAACAGCACTTCGGGGTCCCCAATCCACTAAAGTTGTCCCCCATATCTACAACCTGACAAAGCTTCCCAGAATTATGATCTTAGAGTCTAGAAGTATTCCAGGATAACATCTTAAAAGTCAATTTTTATTGTTGTTATTATTTATGTCTTTTACATTATTGTGTATTCCCCATAGGTTTCCCACCACCAATTCACCCGTGCACCATCACCACAGACCCCCGTGTTCCCCTCTCTCCCATTCTGAGCCCCTATCCTCCCCCTCTCTCACTGGGTGTCTCTCGTATAATTGGTTCCCCTACATTCCTGTTATAAATGAAACCATTCGATATATTTCTTTTTCCTTTTGGCTTATTTCACTGAGCATGATCCATTCTAGCTCCATCCATGTTGCTGCAAATTGCATATGTTTATCTTTTTTGAATGCTGAATAGTATTCCATTGTGTATATGGACCACATCTTCTTGATCCAGTCATCTCTTTTTGGGCACCTGGGTTGTTTCCGTGTCTTATTAAATCATCTTATTGAAACAAAGTATTCTCTTTTTGGTGGTCTAAAGTGGTTTAATGAAGAATTCCAGGTATTCTCTGGGATTTCTGTTTGCAAGAGGTGGAGCTTAATTCTCCCTCCCTTGAGTCTGGCCTGGGCTTAGCGAGTGGCTTCTAAAGAACAGAATATGGCAGAAGTGATGGTATATCTTTTCTGAAATTAGGTTATATAAAGGTAAACCTTGTGTCTTATATCTATTTAGCTAGCTGCTGTTATAAACATATTGTAAAATTTTCTGCAGACCTACCCCTGGTCTAATAGGCAAGAGAGCAAAGCCATCTTCACAGGAACCAGGTGATATACAGGAATCTGCAGCCTGAAGGTAAAGTCAATCTTTTTAGATGAAAAAGATTTAATGATGGGTACTCTCCCATTGCCTTCCTCTAGCATCAGCATATTTTCAGGTCAGGACAACTTAGAATTAGAAGGCCCTCCTATCAAGAACATTTACACCTCAGTGTCAATGACTCACTATTCCTACCTATATCTACTAAATTCAAACTTGTGTTTATTGAAACAGCTCTCACAGAGTAAATCTGTCATACCCTTTCCAGGTTCAAACCCTCACTTTGATTATCTAATAATAATTATTTCTATCTAGTAAATTCTTCATCTAACTACTCTTAAGATCTTATTTTCAGTAAGCACTATCTATCACCATCTCTGTTTTTTTCTGTATCAGTTGATTTGGAGGAAGTCAGCTGCCACGTCATGAGGAGCGCTCAACCTAGGGAGAGCTTCATACAGGGAGGCCAGCAAAGAACAAAGACCTGTTGACAACCACGTGGATGAGCTTGGAAGAGGATTCCCAGCCCTAGAGGATCACAGCCTTGGCTAACATGTTGACAGCAGCCTCACGAGAAACCCTGGGTCAACCACTTCTGGGTTTTAATCCACAGAAACTATGTAAGATGCTAATTGTTTGTTGCTAAGCAAAACAAAAAATAAACTGACAACTATAAATCAGAGACATTCTGTAGGGGAGGAGAGGGAGAGGGATCAAAACAAGGGCGGGAAGAGCACAAAGGACTGTGGTAACGGTGCACAGGTAAATTGGTGGTGGAAATTCTATGGGGACTACACCTGGGAAAAGAAAGCAAATGTTGTACAAAAATGAATGAGGATGTAAAATATACATAAATTTTAAAAAAATTGTTTGTTGCTTTAAGCTGCAAAATTGTGATAACTTGCAACACAGCAGTAGATAACCAGTACATGGTCTCACCACATAGAGGTGAAGAGGGGTGTTAAGTGAGAGAGAAGTGGGATTATACTGACAGGGGGATGAGAAGGGCACACGCATACTTAGGAATCTGCACAAATACACATTGTTTGACCTGTGGCCAGTTTGTTCTGAGTTAACTTTCCAGTCCAGGAGGTGCCCGGAAGAGAGATGGAAGCCATTTCTGTCGGCGACTGAGCCATCCCAGGAGTGAAGTGCTCAAAATCCAGATGCCAGCGAAGGGGTAACCGGGCACCATAAAACTCCCAGAAGGTGTTAACAGCCTGGAGTGAAGGCTGTTCACTGATAATTAACTGTTTTTGTTTGAACTCACTGTAAAATAGCCTGTTAGAGATGAGATGCTAGAACCATTTTCTCTGGAGCATTATGCTAGGAGTTCTCAGATTAGCTTGCTGATCTAATTAAAGTGCATGTTAAAGATTCAATCCCTGTCCTTTGTCTTGTGGTTTCAACAACTGTGGCAGTCAGAAAGAATCCATTATTTTCCAGCAACAATATGAGAGAAGCAGCATTCCCCACACTCAAAAGTCAAAACCCATAGTCCCTCAGGCAGAAGACAGAATGAAAAGACTTGAGGCCAACAAGGCTCTAATAAGTGTTCATTCAAAGGGTGAGGCTGTAACATTATTCGAGGTGAGATTTCTGAAATCTTGTGATTTATATTGTGATTTATAAGAAAGATATATATTTGGTCACTCAGATGAGCAAGGTATATTTCTCCTATATTCATTCTTTTTTTTTTTTTCAAGGTTTATTTATATATGCATACAAGCTGGGGAGTAGGCCAGAGTGTGTCTGGGGGAGTGAGAGTACTCACCAGAGACAGAGTGGGGAGCAGAAAGGGAAGATTGATTGAAATACACCGCTGAGGGGAGCAGCGGGTGAGACAGGAGAAGTCTGCTGCGCCATGTGGGAATCTCCCTGGCTGGGTATCGAACATGTGCCACAGTGGCTCTGGCTAGCTTCATGGTGCTGCGACTTAAACTGTTGCGCCACTAGGGAGGCCTCTATATTCATTCTTCATCCATCTCATAGCTCCCAGAACTTGGAATTTCCCGAGCCAGTAGGGCAATGAGAACATCTTTTATCATAATATTTGGTGTTTTGTCCTTTGTTCCTGAGAAAGTTTCAGAGCCATAAAAATTTAAATGGCTGCCTTGTTATTTATAATGCCTTTATGTTTGGAAAACACCTAGAAGTGGGAGCCAGTTGCTAGGGAAACCAATTTGACTATCCCCCCCACTTCCTGGGAGGGAGATGGGCTAGAGATGAAGTTCAAACCCAATGGCCAGTGACTTGATAAATCATGTATAAATAATGAAAAGCCCAAGAAGGAGTGGCTTCACAGAGCTTCCCATTTGGAGAACAGTGCATTGCCACATGCCACCAAGTGGGACCCCAAGCTCCAGGAGAACAGAAGCTCTTTTTTTCTAGAACCTCACCCTATATATCTCTTTATCTGGCTAATGATTCATATCCTTTAATATTCCTTGTCATAAATCCACAATCTAGTGAGCAAATGGGTTTCCTGAGACCTACAGAGGAAGAGACTTCTGATTGATCAATTCATCAGAAGCACAGGCACTGATTTGGGTTTTCTGTGGGTACCTAAAATCTGAGGAGGGGGGTCCTGGGAACCTTGAAGCTAGCCGGTAGGTCAGAAGCACAGGCAACTGCCTGGGCTCGTGGCTGACATCTGAAGCGGAAGGTGGACGGCTTGCTGGTGTTTGAGAATTGCTTGTAGGAGTGGGGAAGCCTCACACACACCCTGGAGTTAGATCCAGGAACCCAAACCACACCACACCTTCTCAAGAGCTCTGCCCTATGCACATGTCAACTGAGCATGTCTCTCCAGGACACCCATACTTGTCCTCCCAAATAAGTACAGCTGGCCAGGCTCTGGCATAATTGATGCAGCCAAGGAATTTAGGTTGCAAAGGAAGAGCAACCAGTTGATCAGCTCACTGAGGAGTGTCTAACAGAAAACCCGTGATTCTGCTAAAGAAAGCCAAACTGCCACTGGATGCTGAGCTTCTCTTCACAATCCTGTGAGTCACTTCTCAGCTTTTGTTTTCCTGAGAAGGAGCCTTTCTTCTGCTTTAAAATAAAGAATTCTCAACATCGGCATTTAAAAGCATACATGTCCCATTTGCAACAGATACTATTTAACTGGTTACCTCCCTGGAGGAAAATTCTTAGTCATTAAGTAAAATCACGAAAAGCGCCCTGTGTAAATTCCTTCACTGGTGAACTAATGGGATGGGGGCATCAGGCTCTACTCAGCCCTTCCCAGAGAGGCTCGCCTCTTCCAATACATAGTTAACCTAATTTCAATTTATGACACTTGAACTTCCTGATACTTATGTCCAGTAAACAATGCTCACACAGAGATGAGGGAGACCCACGACGCTTAGGACAGGACATCCTTACCTTGTCCCCCAGGTAGGAGGAAGGTGCTACCCAGGACGCACTGCGAACTGTTGAGGGCAGTTCTTGGAGGTCCGCAACCACGCTGTTGCTGCCTGGGTTGAATGAGACAGGGATTTGCACTCCATCTGCTGTCTCCAGGCGCCAGCCCATCATGTCCACAAACTAGAACACAAAAGCAAGGGAGGAAATGTGCACGGGGCATCTTCAGTGATAGTGGAGTTATGCAGATTAGGAAGCCCCTAGCTCCAAAGGCTTCCTGTATGTGTCTCCCTTTGAGGTTGCCCTTGGGCTCCCAAGACAGAGCTCTTTGTCCTGCAACTAGGAGCTCCTGGAGCGCAGTGGCTGTATGTGGGGATTATCTTTGTGGTTTTTTTTTTTATTATTGTTATTAATGCCTTTTACATTTTGTATTCTCCTTGGGTAGCCCATCACCAATTCACCCGTGATCCATCTCCATGGTGCCTTGTATTCTTTTCTATTCCATTTTGTGCCCTTATCCTCCCCTTCCCCAGCACCCCCTCCGCGCCCCCTTATCCCCTCCCCCAGTGTCTCTCTTCTATTTGGTTTCCCTATAGTCCTGTTATAAGTGAAATCATTCGATATTTTTCTTTTTCTTTCTGGCTTATTTCACTGAGTATGATCCCCTCTAATTCCATGTGGGGATTATCTTTGTATCCCAGCACATAACCTGGTTCCTGACTTTGAGTAGGTATCCAATAAATGTCTAAATAATTTTCATGGTGAGCTCCTTATAGAAAAAAAGTATGCCACAGCAGACAGGGCCCTGCTATCATTACTTCTCTCTAAACGGAGCATCATAATTAAATATTTCCCTGAATTGCAAAAGAAGCCAGAAATTAAGTTACGAAGTGGAAGAAGAGTAAGGAATTGACAAGGCATGCCTCTGGGTTCCTCTGGGGGTAAGGAGAGGAGACTTCAAAGTGGATTCACAACTAATTTTTCTCCCCAATTACAAGCCTGTAATCCTTTTAGAAGACAGGCAATAAAATATATAAAATAAAATTTCTCACTGGGCATAAGACATTACAAACAAAGAGAAAGCAAGAGGGAGAACACTGATTCGTGGAATACTGAAGGCAACAACAGTTTTAGTTTAATGGAATTAATTTAAAAAGTGACCAAAGGAAAGAAGTGGTAAAATAAATGAGAAAGACAGTAAAAGAAAGACGGTAAGAAGAGAAGGAGGAACAGCAAACTCCATCTATTTATTGAGTGTTTACTGAGCATCTGCTAAGCCCCAGATCCTGCTCCAGGCACTGGGAATGCGTCACGGAGCATCCATGCTGGTGGTGTTAGCAGGTTTGGGGTTCCTTTGTTCTTAACTACAGCCGTGAAAGAATTCAAAGCCACATGTGGGCAAGGCAGAGCAAAGTTTATTTAGCAATAGTAAACCCAGGAAAGGTCTGGGTGGGTAGAGTCCATGGAAGGACAACTTTGAGGAATGAGGGGGTTTCTGGTTTAAATGGGGTGTGGGGGAGCTGCTCACTCCATCCCTTTCTGGGCTTTTAACAGTGTAATCTGAAAAGGGGAGGTTCCATGTTCCCCGCCCTGCCTAACGAAGGGTGGAGCTGAGTGGCTAGGGGAACTGAAAAGCACTTGAGAGAGAACACTTAGAGAGAAAACTTGAGGGGGCACGTGGAACAGAGATATGGAAAAGACGCCCCACTTGCTTCTTAGCCTTGGTCTTGCACCAGGGACTTGGAGGACATAGGAAGACACTTGGAAGAGGCGTATGTGAGAGACCTGCGGGGAGGCTGACAGTGGCAGCCTTTATCCTGACTTGTACACGCCAGCCATTCCGGCTGGGCATTTACCCACAAGGGGATGGGTAACTCAGGGTGTTTTATTAGGACTATTATCCTTTCTTGTTCCTATTACACACCAATTCTAGTAACGTTCTTTTCTACTGAAGGTCTCAGGTACTAAAAGTATGTTTTGTCTTTATGTGGCAGATGGCAGAACCCATTTAGAGCATGCAAAGTTTGGGGGTCTTAGGGTGTCCCTCAGTCTGTCTGCTAAGAGGGCCTACTGCACAGCTGCTCCCAAGGAACTAGTTTATCAGTTTGAGCAGGAGTTTCTAAGTCACCCCCCTTCTACTGTGCTCCCTCTCCAGGTCTTAGTTTTATCAGTCCCAGCAGCAGGCTGGGGAGGGGAGTCTGACGCCCCCTTCTAGGTATTTTCTCTCCTCCCACTTCACTGGCCTGACTGTAGGTTTGGGGGGTCGGGGGGACTGCCTTCTCCCTTCTGGGCATTTTTTGGCTCTGCCTGGACTTGATCAACTCTGGCAAGTGCTTCCTAGGGTCCCGAATACAGTTGCTATTTAATTCTCTTTAGGCCTCACCCTCCCTGGTCTAACAGTGGTAGAGGAAGACAAGCGATATGCTAGAACTGAATGTACAATGCCAGGGAGCGAGAACTGCTCTGGAGCACACAGAGCAGGGGAGGCACATCCACAGCAGCAGGAGCTGTTTGGGAGGGAGTGGTGGAGGAAGTGCCCTCCAGGCTTGAGATACAGACTGGACCACCCCTGGGGTGAGTGTGAGGACTGCTGTAGAGAGAGAAATGGCATTAACATTCCAACAAAATAATCTATAGAACATTCCACAAGCCTTCATATTTCCTGCCATTTCACTTCTTCTTTCAGAAGTACTAAATAAAAATGAAATACAAATTCTTCGCATACCTTAGTTCTTCTTTTATGTGTACTGTGACAACGATTATTTACTCCAAAACAAAAGCAGTTGGTACAGCCCTTGGGATTTGCTGGGTTCAAATAGAATGATCCTTCTCGACATACACTGCATTCTGTACCTTCCACATTTTCCTATTGGGAGTAAAACACAAAGCATAATTATTTCTGCTAAAGGTTCCCCAATGGTGATTACCTCTTCACGCAAACTTAATACTGACCCACACAAGAAGTTCAAACGTGGATGAACCTCACAGTTTGAGGGTATGAATCCTACCACTTACTATCACCTCAAATGGTTGCTGGGACTTCGGAGCTCTCAAACCACTGGCAGAACCCCTTGGAGGGAGAATATTAACCTACAGCTCATGGGCCAGAAACAGGCTTCAGGGAAACCCTTGGGCCTCTTGAGATTGTAGACAAAGGTTGTGTCTATCTTTCTGGAAAGGGTCTGTACCCGTCATCAAATTCTCAAGGTCTATGGCCTCTCAAGGGACAAGATGGAGGCGTCTCCCTTCTGTCAAATGAGGTAATGACTGTAAAATGCTACCCTCCTCATGGCAATTATGGGTCAGTCCTGTTTCCCATATTTTTGGATATACTGACTCCACGTGAAGAACCTTGCTGAGGGTGGCTGACATCCCTGAAGACACACGCTCTGTCTCACCTTGCAGAGGCAAGCTCCGGTCCCTGGGTCACAGACGCTTGGCTTGGTGCCGTCTCTGTTGCAGCGGCAGGCAATGCACTCAGGGAAGCGGTAAAACCCAGGAGCACATCGGTCACACTGCCTCCCTGTGATTCTGGGCTTGCATCTGCAGCCCAAAGGAAGCAAAAGTTCTCATTGTGTTCCTGCACACAACTGTAAAGTCCCCTCGGCGGCAGCAGAGCAGCTGCTGTACAAGCGAGTTTCACAGACACAGTGTGTGTCCACGGGGGTCCACAGACCAAGGCAGAGTGGAGAGAAGCAGGTCACGACCACCCTGGACGGTGCATGCCGCGAGTCAGACTCCACGCTAGGCTCTGGGGGCCCAAGGAGACACGGTCCCCGGGCCATAAAAGCTCCCACAGATAAGTGGTGAGGTGGAAATGTAAACAAGACACCCTAGAAGTCTAACTGGGAACAGAGGGTCAGAGGAACAGCAACTGATTCAGTCTCCTTGGGGAGGAATAGGGGTGATGCCTGAGCTGAGCCTAAAAGTCGTGGGCCGTGGGCAGGAACAGAAGTAGGTGTTCAGAGAGAAGGACCAGAGGGGGGACACTCATGTGCAGGGAACCCCAGCGTGGTGCTGCAGCAGCAGCAGTGTGAGCAGGGAATGCTGGACCCGCAGTCTGCGCCAAGAGGTAGGTGGGAGCCAGCTCAAGCGGACAGAGGCGTGAGATGCTGTGACATGTCCACGGGAGTGAAGTGTTCTCACTCCACTTTTTCAAGGCTTCATTTTCTCATCTGTGGGAACGGGAAACTGGTAACTGCTGCCGAACAGCATTGCCATGGAGATGGGCCAGGCAGCACGCGGCAAGTTCTCAAACAAGTGATCGTCATCTTGACAAACTATTCAAGGGGACAGAGAGAGACTGGATGTGGGCGGAGGACTGAGTGGAAAGAGCTGTTGAGCCAAGAGATGAGTGTTGGGGATGGAGAAGAGGGGTGGCTCCACAACTATGTTGGGGTGAAGTTGCTGAGACTTGCAATATTCTGGATGAGGGGATAGGAAAGCAGAAGGCAAGGAGAAATTCAGTTTTCCTTCTTGAGTGCTGGAGTGGATACTGGGGCCCATAGGAGGCGTGAATGAGGGAGGAGAGCAGGGAATATGGAAGGGGTGGGGAGTCCAGCAGGGACAGCCTGTATGACAAAACTCTGGGTGGGGAGCTCTACCGTCAGCAGGTGCATGCGCTGGAAACACAAGAGTAAATGAGAAAAACACAAAAGGCTGACAGTGAGAAGAGCAGCGGGGGGTAAACAAGACTGAGACATTCAACACCCAAGGGGGGAAAGGGACGAGGTCACAGGTGCCTGAGTCCATGTCTGAAGTCTTCAGGACCCACCCACTGGCCCTTCTTCGTGGGTCTCAAAAAAGCATTAAGAAGTGTGGTTGCTATTGGCATATAGGGAGTTCAGTCTGATACGAAATATTTCATTAACTTGCTACCAGCTTTAAATGATCACCTAACTCATAACATCTTTTAAAATATCTTACCCCAGTGACCTAGGAAAGATATAACTTCATGTCCTAGTAAGTTTGTCTTTGGCAAAAACCTGCTTATAACCAGATTAAGCATTTTGTGCTGGATTGGGATCACAAATGCGTGACTAGGCGGCCTGGGTTTGAAGCCCTACTGTACTGTGTAATGCGTGGGGAAGTTTGAGCAAATTAATGTCTTTATAGCCGAGGTTTCCTAGTCTGTAAAAATGGAGATTGTAACATCAATATCAAAGGACTGTTGTGAAAATTAACTGAAAATAATTTATGTAAAAATCGAAGCCCAGACCTGTGCACACAGGCACAATGTGCTGCTGCTATTCTTGCTATGACACGGGCCGTGGGAGCAGAAGGGTGGCCCTTTGCCCTGCTCAATACACCTAAAAAGACAAAATTGGTTTTACTTGCAGGGCCTGCTGACAGGTCAAAGGTCACTTCAGGTCTTTCCGAACTCTGTAGGTGGGAAGTGAGATGTTCTGTTTGGAGTGTTTATCTACTTAGGTGGGGTGGGCAAGGGGTCAGAGACTCCTCTGGGGAGCTAGATAAACCATGGGCCATCTTCTCATATACATTATATACAATGTACATTACATTCTCTATTACCCACCCCCCCCCTCACACACACACACCCCACACGCTCACTCTCTTTAACACACACAATTTTGCATTCACTACCAGAGGCCTCCTGGGCCCAGGTTAAAAACACCTGCTTTCTTCTTGTAAATCTCAAACCTCAATGTAATCAGACAGTCTAGCAAAAAAAAAAAAAAAAACGATCACTGGAAGATGATTCCCTGTTTCTGGAGGAAGCAGCAATTGTGGTGGGTATAACCGCGGCAGGCTGATGGGAAAGCTGAGCGCACAGGCAACCCCCACCCAAGTCAAACTATCAGAAAGGGGAAGCTCAGCTCAGAAGCAGCACCAGGACATGACCAGACTTAGGTGGCCTCTGGTCCTGTCACCTGGCAGTGAGGAAAGGACGCTGGGCTTGGACAGTGCTGTATTATGACAAAGAGCCAACCAGGCAGCTTGTCATCCGAGGTCTAGCATGTTCCTTTCAGCAGGTATTCAGGGCTTCTGGCCCAAGGGTGCACTGATTGAATTCTGTTGCCAAACGAGCAACTCACACACTGCATTGGTGGACACAGCTGAGAGTGCCCTTTCTGAGCACATTTTCTGGACCAGGCCTTGGAAGTGAGGACAGCAAATGGGAGCCGATGTTTTATGTTTCACTTCATTGGAAAATAAAGGAATGAAGAGTATTTTACAGGGAGGGCAGTGGTAGACATTCTTGTTGAGACAAGAAAAGCTAGAAGCAAGGTCATTACTTGTCTGCCTGTTCATTTCAGAATATGACATGGTGTGGTAGAAAGGAATGGGCTGACCACATCAGTAATTTCAGACGGAAGCCGTGAGCCTCACTCAGCACATAAGGAGTAACCGAGAACAGAGACCTGGGTGAGAAAAAGCTAAAAAAAAAAGGGGAGCTGCGATAAAAACTGTGGCCTTCAAACTGAGCTTTCAGGATCCAAGGGGGCTGACAGGCAAGAGTTAACCAGAGCGTGGAGAATATAATGTGTGGTTTGCTGAATGATGTAATGCTTAGAGCACTGGATCTATAAATCTTGTGCAAAAAGCTAGCAACCAAGGAGTTTTTGGTGGTGCCATGACAACAGAGGATAAAAAAGAAACTTCCTTTTCAAAGTCTGACTAAGTAGCTTCTAAAAATCACATAAGGTCTGGCTGACCTTGGCACATTTATCCAGGGAGATGCTCTGATACCCAAAGAGCCGCCCTGACTGCAAAGGCAAGAAGGTTCCTGTAGATGTTGCCTGAGGTGCCGAATGGCAGCATCAGGGACACAGGTCAAGCGAAGTCATCTCCAAGGCAACGGGCTCATGGCCAAATGTTATGTAACAACATCTGTGTATGTGTGGGTGCTCGCCATATTTCACAGGGAACCAGAAAACCAAAGGTTAGGGTGAACACTAACCTACTTGTTAAATACCGTGGGTCCTTTCGTTCATACGCATATCAAAGTCCAATTTTATTCCAATGCAAAGTCTACCTCATTCATTTATTCACTCAATAGTTACTGACTGATATATATATATATATATATATATCTCCCTCTAATGCAGGAGGTGGGAGACAAAGTAGAATGAGCCAGTCTTGAACTTGGCATATTTTCAGTAAGGACATGGGATAGAAATGCAGAAAGTTAGGTGGTCATGTGAGAGATGGGCTGTCTGAGCATTCCACTTATTTAGGCAGTGAAACGATGAGGCTATCTCTGTGCATTTGTAGAATGTGTATCTCGAAGGATATGTACAGTTTGACGGCAACAGAAAAGGGAGGAGGAGAACTGATAACTGGAGAATATGCAAAAAGTATTAAGAGAAAGTGAAAAAAACCTAGGAGTAGAATTGCTGGGTCATACGGCAGATCCATTTTTACACAAAACACTAATTCAGAAGGAAATCGGCACTCTTGTGTTTGCTGCAGCACTATTTACAGTAGTCAAGCTATGGAGACATCCTAAATGCCCCAAAACAAATGAGTGGATCAAAAATATATGGCACATAGACATAATGGACTGCTCAGCATTTAAAAAGATAAATTCATGCCATTTGTAGCAACATGGATGGAGCTAGAAGGGATTATGCTAAGGGAAATAGGTCAGAAGGAGAAAGGCAAATACCAGATGGTGTCACTTACGTGTGGAATACAGAGGGAAAAAAAAAACAAAGGGTCACACAAAAACAAACATTGAAACGAACCTTTGAAAACTGACCATAGAGCTGAGGCATCCAGAGGGGAAGGGGAGGAAGGGGTGAAAATGGGGTGAGGGAGAGGACAATGGACTCTGGTGGAGGACTACAGATGCTTCAGTGGTGGGACAGTGACTGCACTGAGGGGGGGAACCTATACGTCAAAACACTAACAAGAATGTAAAACAATATCTTAAAAAAAAAAAAAGGAAGTGAAAAAAACAAGCAGAGAAGAAAAATGAAAAACACTTAAGGCAGGTACCCTCCTCCCCCATTACCATGGAAAGTTGCTCTTTATCCTGTCAGACAATGGGAAGCTGAGAAAGGTTCTTGCATAAAGAGTGATGTGATGGAAGTGGCACTTGGGAGAGCCATCTGCCCCACGCCTTGGTGCTCACCAAGCTGCATTGTCATTATTCACTAGTAGAGGTTCCCACCAGACCAGACTGTGACCTCTGGTTATAGGCATATGTGCCTTCTGCGCAGGCTACAGTCCCCAAACTGGAGTGGGTGTTAGAAACTACAGCTTGGGGCCTCCCTAGTGGCGCAGCAGTTGAGCGCTGCGCTGTGGAGCCGTCGGCGGCGCGCGATGCGAGTTCGACGCCCAGCCAGGGAGAATCCCACATGGTGCGGCAGACCTCTCCTGCCTAGCCCGCTGCTCCCCTCAGCAGTGTATTTCTGATCTGCCTGTTCTGCTCCCCACTCTGTCTCTGGTGAGCCCTCTCGCCGCCCCACTCCTCTGGCCTGTACCCCAGCTTGTATATATATATATAAAAAAAAAGAAACTACAGCTTGGGTGATAAAACATATTGATATATGCCAAAGTAGAATTGAAGGCACAAAAATTCATAAGGAGCTGAGCGAAATTTTCATGCTGATTAAAAACAGAACACATATCATGAAGAGAAAATCATAAGCACATATGCACTTATCAAAACTGCCCCAAGTTTTGTAAACTAACAATTCTATGTATTAGCGACATTATGGGGGAAAAAGATTTTGAAAACCCAGTGTATTTAGCATATTCCTCTTGAACTAAAAGGTCAAAAATGAATGAATGAGTAAAGCAGCAAAGTAAGGGCAATTAGGAGACCATAAATATCATTCAATGAAGTGAATTCAGTTCGTGTGGATTCAATCAATTCACATGAAGTGGATAAAGGACTTAACAAGTGTGGCAGCAGGTAGCAGAGAGCCAATGAAAGGAAGGGGAGTGATATATGCCTTTCTAGAAACTGACACTTGACTGTAGGAGAAAAGCATTGATTCTAAGGATGCTACTGGGATTTCAGGCTTTTGGGACTAAGAGGAGGCTATCATTCGATTTTTTTTAATTCAAAGAAAAAGATGGCTTGAAATGCAAGAAAATGGCATGGATTTTAGCTATGGGACTGGAGTTGTAAAAAGAACATGTAATCTGATTTTCCTTAAACATGAGAGGGGACAGGAAAGTAAGCTGTTTACAGGACTTGTCTAAGGTTACTTAATCCTATAGGAGAATCCAGGTCGAACTGCCTTAAGACAAATTGGGATAAGTTAGCCACCAAGGATGAGGGCTGGAGTTCTGGTTCTGGGAATCATCAGCAGTGAATATGGTTGAAATCAGAACGGGTGGTGATTTCAGGGGACAAAATATAGCAGTAAGAAGGTAGACAGCCAGTATACTTCACAAAAAATAGTAACAGCTATTATTTATTGGTGGTTAGTGTGTGTCAGGGACTGTTCTGAGGAATTTGGCATGGGATATTTAATCCTACAAAGAATTTTATGAGTAGGTATCTCCAGTATCTCCATTTTACAGATGAATAAATAAGGCACAGAGAGAAGTAATGTGCTGAGGTCACCTAGACAATGAGAAGTAGTGACGGGACACAACCTTCTGCAAACTCACATCACACGTCCTCTCATCTAGGGGCAGGAAGAGGAGACTGAGCCAGTGCAATGGCCAGGGACAGAACATTCAAAGATGGAAGCGAGACGCTGGTGTCACAGAAGACAAAGGAAGACCGAGTGAATCTAGGTGAGAACTCTGGGCTCCAACCAGGTAGAAAGAGCCCCATCCATTCTGCTGGCTGTGACCTTCTGCCCACATATGCCCTGAGATTTAGCATTCCTGACAAGCATCAAGTGAATAACTTCTCCAAGTTGTTAGTGCTCCTGGATTTATATCTCACTGGAAGCACTTATGATCTAGGAATGCCAAGTCTGACCATTTCTGGTATTTTATATATCCCTCTAAGAAATATTTAGGAAATCTGTATCGGCTGAGATGGAGGTCACCCCAAAACACCTTTTCTCTTGCTGCTGCTCAACTGAAAAGGCACATTTGATGTATGTGTGGCTTCATTGATGCTCAGGTGCACTGACAGCTCCTTTAATCAACTTTAAAAGAGCTTGAAAGGGTTTAACGTTTGATAGTGTTTAAAAGTAGTGATTCCCTTCTTCCTTGTATGCATTACTGATTGATAAAATCTTCTAAAACTATTCTAGCTTGTTTGCTGAAAGAAACTACTACATCTTCCATTATTAAAAGCAGCTGCAAATGTGATTTTTCATTGCTAGTAAACTCATTAAATTACTGTTTTGCATTGTTATAGAAATTGAAATTTTGACCAACAGATAGAACTGGCTGAAATAAAGGACATTTGGGAAGTGCATGATTTCACGAAATATAATTTTGTAGCATTTTCTGTGATACAACCAGAAATTGAACAAGAACTAGAATCATCATTTTAAATTTAGAAAGTAAGTTTGAGATGATTTTTCTTTTTACCAAATTTCATTTTACAGATTACAAAATTGAGACAGGCAGAATGTCTTGCCCAGAGTCTCCCACTTAGCTTGTAACAAAGGTGAGTCAAGAACTTAGATGAATGTCTCCAACTTAATTTATTCCCAATTATCTCTAAGATTACAATATCAGTCTTAATTAAATAAAGATTGAGTATTGTGGATTGTCAGACTTATTTTTGTAGTTCATTTTAAGGTAGTTTAATATTTTTAAGAGACTTTCAGTTTATTTTAACAGTATAAGGAAACAAAATACTAAAATTTGAAAATTCCAATTTTTAAACTTTGTGATTAGTAACAATTTGTACAAGAAGGGAGTTATGTCATATAATTGAGAAAGCATGTGTTTTCTTCTTATTGGAAATTCCAGGTATTATTAATTACTTGTTACATGGACTTTAGGTTCACTAAACACACTTTATTTTCATTAGGATATTTTCTGGGGAAACAAAGCATTCTCTCATCTTATATTTTCTAAAGAAATAATCCTTTCAGGCAACCAAAAGTTTTTTTCAGCATTAACATAAGAATTATATGGCTATTTGTGCAATTTAAAGTCATGTAATAAACTGAAAGCTTACATTCAAAAAAGATAAACACATGCAATTCACAGCAACATGGACAGAGCTAGAAGGGATCATGCCCAGTGAAATAAGCCAGAAAGGAAGAGAAAAATATCAAATGGTTTCACTTATAGCAGGAACACAGGGGAACCAAATAAGACAGACATTCAGTGAGGGGAGGATAAGGGCTCAAAATGGGGAGAAAAGAGCACAAGGGACTATGGTGACGGTTCACAGGTGTTGAATCGGTGGTGGGTAACCCATGGGGAATACACAATAATGTAAAAGATATAAATAACAATAAAAAATAAACTGCAAGCTTGTCTTATATTATCTGCCAAGGGTCCTTCCTTGACAAGCCTGATGATGGATAGACTCAGTGTCCCATCGGGTTATGGCAGTCTCACCAACAACGTGAAGGTGAACAATGTAACCTCTGGCTTAAGTGTGATACAGGTCAGTGGCGGCCCAATCCTGTTGATGCTCTTGGGTTTGGGCAAAACCGTCCAGCATGCCCTGATCCTGAGTTAGGCATTTTTCGATTTACTAAACTGTCATTGGCTGGTGAAGGTTTGGTAAAAATGCCTTAGGATTTTTACTTAAAATATTACTATGTTAAGTCCATTCACCATCCTCTGGTGTCTTTACTGATTTTTTTTCGCTTTTTAATGCTCTCTTGATTTCCTCTTTCTGTGCGAAACTGTGTGAGGTTGTTTGCTGCAATTCACTCTTGTTGACCAACTACTTCCTTTAAATTCTTCCACTAGTTCTCAGAAGTGAAATCTACTGCTTCTCGTCCTGCCTGGAAACTGCTTTTCCATCTCCTTGGCTCCTTTACTTCCTGTGACTAAACATAGGTGCCCCCTCCAGAACCAACCTTCCCCTCGAGGGCCTCACTCACGCTAACCCAGGTACTTGGGCCTGAGACCTCCAGCCTCACACCAGATCCCCAGGCCATCCCTGAATGTCCTGCTTCAAAAGAAAAACTGAAGAAGGTATTACAAAAAAAAAAAAAAAAAACCCACAACTTTGATGCACTTCCTTTCCCTTATTTTGTGGCTCAGTTATTTTTTTATTTCTAATTATAGATGGGAACAACATGTATTGAGTAGCTGGGGCTCTATGTAGCTACTTCAGCCTCAGCCAGGACCTCCGCTTCCTAATACTCACTCCATGGAACTTTCTATCTTTTCTAGCTCTTCCACCTATTTTTTTTCTTTATTTCCCCAAGGTTATGGATTGATTATTCCACCTTTCAAAAGATACCTTGTCCTTTGAACATTTTAAATACCCAGATTCTGCATAATGCCCTTGAGTGAATGAAGGATGTTTACGCTAAGCACTACCCCCACCCATGATCCTGCCTATTTTTCAGACATCTCTTTCCTCTGAAGGATTCACCAATTTCACATAAAGATGTTGAATTATTTCCTTTGATTTATTCTTTGAATGTACTGAGACTACTTAATGCAATCTGTTTCTCTCTTTATAACACCTGGGATTTCCTTTTCCAAAGCCAGTTCTTTTTAAAAAAATTTATTTATTTATGCATATAAGAGCTGGGGTATAGGCCAGAAGTGTGAGGGGGCGCTGAGAGGATTCACCAGAGACAAAGTGGGGAGCAAACAGGCAGACTAACTGAAATACACTGCTGAGGGGAGCAGTTGGGGAGACAGGAGAGGTCTGCTGCACCATGTGGTTTAGCCCCCTGGCCCAGGGTCAAACTTGTGCTGCAGTGCTGCAGTGGCCCATAGCTTCACAGTGCTGAGATTTAACCCCTTGCACCACCAGGGAGGCCTGCCAAAGCCAGTTCTAATTCTGTAGTTCTTTTGCTCTGGTAGATGTACTAGGGAATGTTGAGGGATTTTTTTCTATTTCCTATGAAGAAACTGCTGAAGTGTGTTTCAGTAGCAACAGACTGGCTTAGTTGACTATTTTTTTATTGTTTTTCTAACTCTCCTGTGACCACCTTTTCAAACCCAAGATGGCAGATCTTGTCACTGCTGCTCTCTTGGCTTCATGGACAGAAATTCCTTCTCCTTCTCCTTGCAGATCTTTCCACCAAGAACCATATACGAATACTCTGAGTTCTGGTATCAAATGTCTATGGCTGACTATCCATTTCCACTTAATCAAAGTATTTTGTTTTTCAAGGAAAAGTGATTAGCACCCATAGAACAAAGGGAGAGATAAGAGGTAAGGAAATGATAGAAAATTATTGAAATACTTGTTTCTCGAGAAGAGGGCTCTCAAATACCTCAAAGTAGAGGTAGAAAAGAATAAGATGAAAAAGATAGTAGAACTGTTAGCTTGGAGAGGAAAATAATACCCATAAATGAAAGAGCTAAGGAAAAAAGCAGCAGCAGGAGCTCTGTGAATGAAGAGAACAGGAAAGGAGTTGTCGAGAGGAAAGCCACACAGCCCAGCTGCTCGGGGGCAGCACGGTCGTGTGACAGACCCAGACCACCATGTGCTGGCATTTGTCCAGTTACTTTTTGGACAAAGTGTCGAACAATGTAGTGAATGCAATTTTCCCTGGAGAAGCAGACCTAGATCGGTAATGGAGACACAGAATCATACATAACCGCTCTTTCTCTCGCCTTTGGTCAAGTCCGTTGAGTCATGATTGGTACACCCAGGTGCTCTGAGCACCCCACTTATCCATCGTCTCCAGCCACAAGACTGCAGGCGACTCCTGGGCACAATCTGTGCATCTTTTTGCTTTGAGGTATTCCCATGAGTCCTGATAGAAATCTCTGTGTCCACACTAAGCACCGTTCTCCTCACACACTAGTAACTTAGTGGAAATAAGTCAGACACAGGTCCCTAGATGCACTCAGGACATCTGATAACCATCAATAATGAATGAAGTGCCTGACTTCCAGGGAATAACTTAAGCACTGGAGAGACAAGAATCTAATATAAATTTATTAACTGTGGGGGAAAAAATGTCTGGATATCACCTTAGAATACTCTGTAAGTCACATTCAGTTTAGGGTTGTAATTTGAGAAAAATGAGCAACTGAGTTGACTCAGGGAGGACTCACAGCTGTGGTTTTAAAGACTTGGAATGTTTCATGACTCAAGTTCTCACTCAGCTTCCTTACAAAGTCCCAGAATATGAAGCGGTTGTTAGGCATCGGGCAGCAATTAAGGTGTGGCTAAGGGTCCTTCCTTAGCAGCAAATATTGCTGCTAAGGAGAACTGAATTCTGTCCCCAAGAAGATAGGTTCAAGTTCTAACTCCCAGCACCTTAAAAGTCACTTTATTTGGAAATAGAATCATTGCAGATATAATCAATTTAAGATGCTGGAGTAAGATGCTGGACCATTATCTAATATGTCTGGTGTCCTTGCCTGGAGAAAAGACACAGCCACACACACACAGGGGAGAATTCCACATGAATACAGAGACACACAGGAGAATACAGACGACCATGGAAGCAGCAGTTAGAGTGTTATGTCTAAAGCCAAGGGAACACAGGAAGGGAAGAGAAAGGCATGGAACAGTCTCTCGTAGAGTTTTTAGAAAGAACATGCCACTGTCAACATCTTTATTTTGGACTTTTAACCCTTATAAGTATAAGAGAATAAATTTCACTGTCTGTGGAAATTTGTTACAGCAAGAAATTCATATAGTTTCCCTGGAGCTGGGACTGTTGACGTCTGTTACTCACAACATCAGTCCCTCCTGGCTCCCTCACCCAGGCCACAGACACAAACTCCAGACACTGTGTGTGCGTGTGCATGTGCGTGTGCGTGTGCGTGTGCATGTGCGTGTGCGTGTGTGGAGGGGAATGTAAGACGAATGGTGAGCCTTACACTCTTTCCTACATATGGTCTGAGCTCAAAAACCCCTGGTTTAGATTTTTTACCCCACAACCCCTTCTCTAATTCTTTCCAGTCCCTTCTTATAGGAAGGAGACTTCCAGAAGTGGATCCCAGTGTTCTCCAGCCCTGCTGAGGTGAGGCTGGAATCACGTGGCACAGGTTTCTAATGAAGGGCCTGCCCCACTGAGCTCAGTCTCTTAACCACACAGCCTCTGACAGAGCTGATATTTGGTGCCATTTCCCAGCTACTGAGCACGCACTCTGGACCCCTCATTGGTCCACTGAGGACAGCACGATGCCCAGGCAGGCTCTATAGTGTATAACTGTCTACCCTGACTCCCTGCTCACCCCAAGTAAGCCCTACTCTGGAGCCCAAGAACCCCTTCCTTGCCACCCAACTGAGTTAGGGCAGCAGGCCCAAGAATGCCAGATTTTGTCATATACACTGTCCTTGGCAAAAGTGAGAACTAACCCTAGAATGAAGGTTTGAACCGCAAATCTAGATACTAATTGTTAGGTGCTCATCGCTCATCACTAAGTAACTCAGCAGAGGACACAGACCACTTAAGTCTGCATAATTCATGGCACCTGCTGAGAGCAATGTCCTCTCATATGGACCATGCTGCTTGTGGCCTCAGGCCACTGGCCATCTGTCCACACAGGCGGTGCTGAGCTACCCCGGGCTGGGGGGAATAGTCATCCTACACCTGCAGCCTTTCTGGGTGAGTAGTTCCAGCACAGTCCTAGAACCCTGGGGAGTGGGACGCAGCGATGGTCAGTGTGTGGGCAGATGCCATCCTCCCTTCCAATTACAGGACCCGACAGGTTGTCCCACCTGAGCTTACCTGCACTGCCCGTTGTCCCTGTCACACTCTGGGGTGGCAGCCCCAATAGTACCACTTCTTGAACAGTTGCAGCCTTCGCAGCCAGCCAGGGGGTGGAAGCTGAAGGAATGCACCTCACAGGTCTCACACCAGGGCCTGATGGTACGTGGAGGGCAGAGACACTTCCCCGTCATCTCCTCACACAGGCGCCTGCCACAGTTGCATGCTGGCCAAGGATTAAAGAGATACATGAGAGGGTTACAAGCCACCTGACCTCCGGGAGACCAGCATCAACTGCCAGGATTTCCAGAAGCTTCCAAAGGGGTCTGGGGAAAATATCTCACTTTCTACTCATTACAGCATTATTGACATGGTTGATCTGGTAGAAGCTTTCTTGGTGACAAGACAAATGCCCACGGCAGGCATGCCAAGGGAACTCTGAATGGGGCCCAGCCGGACCTGTGGCCCAAACCTCTGTTTTGTAAGACACCCCAAGGGATATAAAAAGGCTGTTTTCTCTACCTGCTTTGTCCAGCTACCAACTCAAATGATTCACTCTGCCATTTGGAAATGATCTGGTGGTTTTCTTGGTGTTAAATCTAAAGGAAATTTTAAGGAAAAGCTCTCCCTCTATTTTCGAGTTCAGAGACTGCATCAGATGTGTCATGAGCAATGCATATTTGCTCCTGGGTTCCCGGAAGAGGCTCCACATCACCACAGTGCACTGAGCTGGGGGCAGGGAGGCTGCAGCAGCAGTTCCTCCGTGGGCTGAGGCTGGCCTCTGTGGAGGACTGTTTGCCATACACCCCTTACTACTGCCACGTGACCTGGGCTGACCTTATGTCTTAGGTAACAGGACGGTTCTTAAAGATTCAAGGACTTCTTGTTCAGAAAGCAGTATGCCCATGTGACTCTAGCTCTCCTCCCAGCTCAACTGACTTTTGGTTAGTTTGCAAAGACTGAAGGTCTCTACAAGGAAGAAGATTAAGCTGGCCAATATTTTGATGCTTATGGCTATGGATACCCACTTGCTTTGCCAAATGCATGGGTTGCACAGTTTGAGAAACACAAATGTTTATCTTCTAGAACCTAATCAGAGTGGTCCTTGGACCACCAACATGGGCATCTCCTGGGTGTTTATTAGAAATGCAGACTCCCAGGCCTGCTGATTTGGAGCCTGCATTTTCACAAGGTCCCCTGGTAAATCTCCAGCATGATGAGCTTTGAGAAGCCCTGCTCTGGATGAGCCTCATGTCCTGGGCCCAGAGGCGCCCCGTGATAACCCGAAAGTGCACTTACGCTTGCAGTGCGGGAATCCATAGTAGCCAGTTCCACAGCGGGTGCATTGTCGCCCGATGACACCGGGCCGGCATGGGCACTGCCCACCCTCGGGGCTGCAGTGATGGCCAACGGTGCCAGCGGGGTGGCACTCACAAGGCAGTGCGCCCTTGTGGTAAAAAGCCACCAGGGACCTGGCTGAATTCTTGCAGAATTGGGAGTCTGTCTGAGGGCTGTGGAGATAGAAACAGCTCAGTGTCATCCTGGCAGGTGTGCCCAGAAAACGCCCCAAACTTTCCTTGCCCACTTGCTCCACCAAGCAGTGTTAAGGGTGGGAGGGGACTCTGACCCTGGAGTCTGCAAAGAAGCCCTTCCACCCCCCTCCATCTACTCCAGAACACATCACAGGACTGGTGGGTGGCAGCATATTGTGCCAGGACTAGAAAAGTGAAAACTCACCTATAGCACGATTTGTATGGTATGTGGATTCAATCTCAATAAATTGGTTACCAAAAAGATATTGGTTCCATATACAAGTGTAAAAATACACCACCAACAATAAGGAGGCAAATTACTAACATGCATTATATGTTGTTTGCTAGAAGCTTTGTCTACATATCGCACAACCATAACCTCACAACCACCCAACCAATTAGGCCTAAGCTCCATTTTATAGAGAATTCAACTAGGCTTCTGGAAGTTAAGGACACTTCCAAGGTCACAGAGCTAAGTAGATAAGCAAAACCTTAGCTGTTTAACTTTAGGGCCTTACTCAATATTTTCTAAATTGGAGGTTTCTACCTACCAGGGTCCCCTGAAGCTCCTTGGCTCCTCAGAAACCTACAAGGGGGCAAATTGGGGCTGCAGAAGAGAATGTCAGGAGTAAATACTCAGGGATGTCCTAGGCTCTTGGCATTCAGGGACCCAAGGAAAGAGGATGTGAAGGTCTCTGTGACTCTCCCCACTCAATGAGATGGCAAAGAATATTAGAATCAGAGCTAACATACTTCCCCAGTGGAGAGAACCCTGTCTGGTATCTTGCAAGAATTTCAGTTGGTCAACAGAAAGCAGCAAAGAAGATAACTTCCTAAGCAACCTATAGGTCCTACCTGAAAGGGTGAAACTCAATTATGATGAAAACTGAGTAGGATAATATTGCCCAGAGGTGCATGATGCGGTCTACTGGGGAATGCGTGTGTCCTGGGAAGAGTACCTCCCTCCCCAAACCTGGGACTCACTGCCACTCCTTCAGGTGCCCAGGAAAAGAAGACAGATCCAACCCCAGCCCCTCCCCAGGCCTGGTGGGGGCAGGAATATAGGAAAACTCTTGCATTCCAGGACCTTCCCACAAAGTGATACTTACTCAATGTAAAAACTGTTTCTTCCACAATTGTCAATAAATTCGAATGACTTGTCTACTGATTTTTTGTGAAGTATTTGGTAGTCGTAATTTTCGGCAGGCACCACTAGAACACGGACCTAAAGGAAACCCATCAGTATGCCTTAGGATTTCCAACAAGTCACCCCCACAGCTATTCATTATACCCCTTCTTCACTAAGATTGATGCTCCTTATCGTAAAGCCCAAGACCAAATTAAACAGGATTTATGAACAAAGAATTACAAGAACAACCCTAAGTAAGAATTAAAGGCTCAACTGGTGTTCCTATTTAGGAGATGGCAGTGAGTACAGATCCCTTGCAATAGCTTCTCAGAGAAGAAGTAGCCAGCAGCACTGAGTGGGACAGGAGACCCCAGGAGTGTGCAAGGGCCAGTTAGGACAGTCAGAGTCTCATGTGATGCCTGCCCGTGGTATCCCCAGGTCTCCAGAGACTGTTGTTTTATATTTTTAAAGGTGAGCAAACTGAAAAGACAGGAGCACTGTGGAAACACACGATGTGACTTGCCCCTGAAGTCTGTATCCAGCTAGTGCTCTCTCACGGATCGTTGTAGCTTGTCTTTAAAAGTTTTCTTGTTCGCTGGAGCCACAGAAATTAGCCAGTGCCAGTAACAACTGCTCCAGGGAATGTCAAATATCTGTCAACTACTCACTGACTTAAACAGCTTACAGAGTCTATTGCTCTCATGCTCTTCAGTTCAGTGGAGTTTGCCAAGCACTGTGTGCAACGTGAGATTCTAGGCACAGAATATACAAAGTGAATAAATTCAGGCCCCTGCCCTTAGAAGATGACATTTCAGACAGACGAGGCATAAGGAAGGAACTAGGGGGCATAGTGCGGGATCTGGGTAGTGCTTCCTGGTGTTCTGGATGCTTCATAGGTGCATGAGTCCACAGGCCATGGTGATGATCAGGGAGCACCTGGGCTGTGTAGGGACAAAGTTTGATGGACTTGTTAGGTTTGTGGTCATAGAGATCTGCAATAGATATTGGGCCTGCTGCTCAGGAGAGGCCAGAGATTAACCCCCAGATGTGGGTGTCATTCCCAAATGGAAGAGAAGAGCATCAACAGGTGCAGATGATCCTATCCAGAGAGAAATGATAGGATGAGGTGGGAAAGCGTCCAGCCAGGGGGAAAGCCAACAGATGGAGACAGTGGGAAAGAGAACTCACTGCTGAACACTAGAGAAGGTGGGGAGAAGCTGAGAGAACATTAGGAAACCCCACAAAAGCAGTTCCAAGGACAAAAGCATAAATGCTTCTGAGAGACCAATCCAATGAGGACCGAGACACTCACCAGGGCTCCTTGTGGGGGAGTTTTTTCTTTCTAGTCACATCTCTATTATTCTAATTTCCCTTGATTTTAATTGTCATATACTTTTTTAAAAGGAGGGTGTCATTTAAACATTTTCCTATGGATACGCCTTGGGGGAATTATTGGCATAAGCCAAACAGACACGCAGAATGTCCAACCAACACAGCCACGTGAAGAGCAAACTGAGGGACAAGCAAACATACCAGTACTAAGGACTTTCCTTCTGGAACTTTCACAGTCACGGCCACCTCAGGCTCTGAGACGTCAAACTCAATCTGATCTTCGGAGATCACTTGGTCACGGCAACCAAGCATGTGGGGACAAAAAGAGGCCCGGAAGACACCTGGGGACAGAGAGAGGAGTTCCTGTCATTCCACTGCAAGCGCATGAGCTGGCAGCTGAGGGCACGCATGGCAGCTCACCTGGCCTCCGCCGTCCGCCATCCACAAGCACCTGCGTGGGAAACTGTGGGTGTTCTGGCTGATAAAAGTGGATGACAAAGACATAGGGTCCCAGGCGTGGTACCAGTCCTCTCAGAGTCACTTGGTTCTAGGAATAGAAAAAAGGGGTGAAAATACCTCAAGTTGAAGAGCTATGAGTAATTAGAATTCCAGCTCATTTAGAGGTTAAAAAACAAAGGTATCAACCCACGTGAAGTGAAAATCTATGTTCACATGAGACCTTTACTTGAATGTTGATAGCAGCTTTATTTGTAATCACCCACACTGGAAACAAAACAAACACCCCTTAACTGTGGTACAGCCACAGATGTTGCCTGAGGGAGTACAATTTGGTACCATCAATTTGGAAAAATGGCTAATATTTACCAAAGTCAAACAGAACATTTGCACTCCTGGGTCCGTACAGAAATGCATATGCTCACCAACAGACTACAGCACGCTCACAGCATGCAAGCAATAACCCGCTTGTAATAACCATACCATAAAGAGGCTCCATTTTTGATGCTTGACCACTCACAGTTTTCCAGTCCCATAACTTACCTTTTCCTTTGGCCCCACACCTGGACAAACCAATAAGAAAGCCCAGGTGCTCATCACTTGGCACAATCAGGAAGTTCGAAACACACAAATTCTAACCCATAGGAATAGAAGTCATTACCCTTCATCCTCCACCTCCCCCCACACCCACCAAATACAATGAGAACCCACAGCACACCATCCCTTGTTCACACTTGAATGTGAGCCCTGCTCTCCCAGAAAGCCTACTCAGAAATACATCTTTCCAAATCCTCACAAAAACTACAAGAATGCAACAACAATAAGTTATCTCACCTCATCTTCCAGGTAAGAACTGTGATGGAGAGGCTAAGTAACTTGCTGAAGTTCATCCACTAATTTGCTAGCAAAACCACAACTAGAGCTCCAGCATTTCATTTCATTTCCCCTACTGTTCTAGGCTGTGTTTCCCATATGGAGTCTTATTAAATTTTCTTTCTCAAGTGCTGTTAATGTCATAACTTGACATAATGGGAACTGACAGAAGCCATCACACTAAGGTTACAAGGACATACATCACAACAAATGTTAAGTTCTGTAATTTTATAGTATACAGTGAAAAAGTACAATCCTGTACTACATTTCATCTTTGTGATCTGGAGGATACATAAATAAATATTCATTGAGAATTTCCTATGCTGTCACTTAGTGGCTACAAAAACCCCAAAACATGTTAACCACAGTAGCTACTAAAAATGCTTATGATCCAACTTGGGAGAACAACTGATCTTCAGTAGCTCATGAAAATATGAGGTGTCACAAGACAGGTCATGAAAAATTGCCAAATAACTGTATGAACAGAGATGCAAGAAGGAAAGAGAATAGCAGAATGGGGAGTATGGGATCTCAGTCCCCTTGTTCTCAGGGATATTTTCTTGGTGCCAGAGTTCCACTGATCAAGCTAAAATGTAGAGTCAGGCAGGGGGCTTCTCACCGACAAAAGTCCCGGTATGAGGAACATACTGGGAAACCAGTCTCTGCTGAAAAAAGCAGGCAGACTATGGCCAGATTAGCATAACCAGCTAGACCACCTTAACAGAAAGTTAAGCGAGAACAGGAACTAGAGACAGGATATACTTTCACCAGAGGTAACAATGGAGACCCCCAGGCAAATCCCCTCTCCACTTCCCCCTAACACATCCCCACTGTACATTCCTCCACATACTTGCCCACCTTCCCTGAACCTGATCCCCAATAAATGTGAGACTGTCCTTGGAAAGGGCTGCACTTCCTGAGATGTGAGCCTCTTAGGTCTCTCTCTTTCTCTGTGTGGACTCTGAGTTGCCTTTCCTCCGTCCTGCGCTCCCAATGCTGCCGCCCCTCAAGGCAACGGGGGAGTCACAGACAGGACTGACCAGATGATGCCTCCTGCGTAGGGCTCTCCACAGCTGAGAAGAGAGGTGTTCAAACTTCAGGTGCATTTGAATCTCCTGGAGAGTTTATTAAAACAGACTCCTGAGGTTCTGATTCAGTCTGAATTTGCATTTCTAACATGTTCCCACAGGATGTAGATACCATTGAAATGATGGGAGGGGGGTGTCACACTTTTAGAACCAATAGTTTAGAAACAACATACTCAGGGTGGGGGCAAGGGGGGGAGGTTCCTACCTGTGGTGCCTTCAAGGTGACTCCAGTGACAATGTCAGCAGAAGGAAACTGGGGTGGGAATGGGGAAGACCCACCTCTCGGGACGTGAAAAATTAATGCTGTTGGAGGAGTTTCCGGGGCCAGGGAGACACAAGTAGCACTGAAAAACAGAATGTCTGAAAATAACCCAAATGGAAGAGCCATCTATTGGTGAAGATACCATAAGACCATGTGAGCCTCAAAAGGATCCAGTCTGGAGGGAACCTTGGTTATACAAAGACAGTGCAATCGGCCAAGTAAATCCCAGCCACCTGGTCAATACAATGAGCTAAGACAGGAAGAAAAATAGTCAATTCTGATGGAAAGTGAAGTTAGATAGAAATGGATAAAACCTCCCCTTTCTAGAACTAGAGCTATTATTCATTGTTGAATGAGAGCAATGCAGTGCAACATTTGTATTCACTTCTAAACATAAATATTGACATCAAGCCATATAAAAACAAAGAGTAAATACACATCATTTGTTTTAGACACAGCCAGATTTCATTGATTTGGTGGTTTTTACCATCCTAACCGTGTGCACAAGATTTCATGATTGTGTATATAAGCTATTTTTTAAATTACATCAAAACAACCCCACCTCAATAAGTTTTGGCTAGATAATTCTCATAATGTAGTCACTCTTTTTTTTTTAATGATGTGCCTCAGACACAGAGATTAAAGGGCTGGAACAAAATGAGTCTTTACAAGGGCTCAAAGTAGAAGTCAGAGTAAATGCCCTGGAGGGTAAGGCTTAATCATTTCCCCCAGACATACACTGTCAGTTTCCTGATACAGAGTTCTGGAAAGATTGCTGGGGTAGATGATTTAGCTGGGTTTTTATTTTTTAAATCCATCACCAGGCTTTAGCACATGTGACCTAGGGTCACTTCCAAAGTGATGTTAAAGTTACAGCCTTATATAAGAGCAAGGTAGTATCTCTCAGAGCAGGAAGAAGGGAAAAAAGAAGCAAACATATTACCTTTGATTAACTATTTGCCCATAACTGGCAATGCATTTGACTTGAGGTTTCAAATATTCAGCTGAGAATTCTTCAATAGGTATGATACAAATTTGATGCTGTTGAGTAAAGACAATAGAAAGAGATTCATCACAAAGAGATTCATGAGTGAAATCATGGGAAGGTCAAACGCACTAAAAAAGCTGTTGAGGAAAGAATTCATTCAGAGCAATTATAGTTAAAGTAGTAAAAACTACAGATGGTGCCTCCTATGGTATGTTTGTATACAACAAATTCTTCTCATTGCTATATTGGATTATTGAATAAATTTCTCAGAATAATTACATACATAAACTAACTTTTTTGTAAAGTTTCAAAACAACTCTTAGTGGCTTTTGGTGCCTGTTTCTTTTCCCCCTCCAGCCCAGGGCCAAAGCTGGCTCTCAGATACCTTGGCACAGAGATGGGAGAATGTGGTGGGCAGCCAGGGAGACTGCTGCTCCAAAGTTGGAGGCAGTTCCTTCTAGAAAAATCCTTCATAAAAGATGACTTGTATTCCTGTCACATTTGGACTCCTGAAGGAACTGTCTCCAGAGCTAGCACTTGAGTCACAAAAGAAACCTGGTCATGAATGTATCAACAGATTTAATTTTAAACAAAAATTGTACTATTGCCAGCTTGATCACAAAGCTCTTCAGTAACAACAAATATTTTTATTGAACAGCTACTGTGTGCCAGACATGGAGATTGGGGGATCCTGCAACCCTTGCCCTCATGAAGATTAGATTCCATCAGCCTTGACTGAAGACATGACACTATTTCAAAAAGGGCAGACTCATGCTTAAAAGATGAAGATACAGCTCCATTATAATCTCCAAAGATAAAGAGGTTATAATTTACTTGGATTATTATGTTTAAAAAGAGAGTTATAATTAAAAAAGAAAGTCTTAAATTATCATATATTTAATATAATCATTTTTAAAAGCTCAATCCCAGGTACTTATTAAGAGAAAGCTCAACGTTTTTACACTTCAGACACAAATATATAAAATGGGTTGGCCTGGAATTTCCCAGGTAAAAAGTGAAAATTGTGCACAATGTTTGTTTTGCAGGAGCTGTTCTAGAGGCAGTGAGAATGGCCAAGCTTCTTTATCTTATCATTCTTGCTCTTACTATCTTAGTGTTATTTTTGATGTTATATTTTATCTGCTTACTTTGGTGTTAGTTTTTGGACCTGGGAATGCTAAAATATTATTTCATACAAATTAATGGTAATTGTTTCTTCACTTTACACCATTTTAGCTTACAGAGGAAGAAATACCCTACTTTTGGACAGTGGGGTAATCTGTACAGCTAATTAACTGAATAATATTCTTTTTGAAATAGAGTAACAATAATCTTAAATAAAAATACCAGGTAATTACAAGGAATTTTCCAAGAACAGACAAAATAGTAACTAATGACTAACATAAACAGTAACTGATGACATTTCTCTATACCAGCAATAATAATAAACTAGGAAGTTTAAAGACAAAAGATACCTCCTTCAGAGTAGCAACAATGAATGAAGCAGAATTTTGTAAGATGTATCCAAATTTGATGATTAGACTTTATTGGATGCCCTTAAAGTTTCAACAAACAAAGGAATAAAGTCAGATTTATAGATGGGAAGAATAAACATCATGAAACTGGTGACTTGTCAGAAGTTAACGTTATAGATGAGATACAAATGCAAGCAAAATTTTAATACATTTAAAAAAATAGAAATCAACAAAATGCTTCTAAAAAGCAGTGGGCAAAACAGGCATACCAGAAAGAATCGGGCCGAGTGCGCTTTGAGTTGAATGTCTGCATCTGCCAGCAGCTCCAACACGGCCATCACGTCCTGGCCATCCGTCATGGTGCTCCGGCACAGGCCGCTGCAAGAGGGAACAGAGCTTGCTCAGGCCCCTGTTCCTGCTCCCCGCTTCCCCTCACTCTGTGCCTTGTATCGCCTGGCGGATTGCTCTGCTGTTTCTCCTGTTTGTAAGCCACGAACAACTGTGACTTTTCCTGCCTGTTGAGTTAGAGGGAGGCAGCCCACAGCCTCTAAGGGAAAAAGCACCTGCCTACTGTGGCCCGAGCAACACCTCGCTGGGATGAAGGCCTTGCTCACCTTCTCCATCCCACTTTATGGAATACTTGGTTTCCTCATCTGGAGAGAGTCCCAGGGTCAGTAATATCTAACCCCTAAGTCACAGACGTCTCAGAAATTTACTGATATTCTTGATACTGTTGTCTACCGAAGCGGCCTACTAGCTTCATGACGACCCTCCACACCTCATCAGGAAGTGTGGCTGCCTGATTCGACTCGTGAGAAACTCACAGTTGGTCCTTGGAACTCAGTCTGTTCTCATCCTTCTTCCTCACTTCCAGCAGGGTGCCATCAGGTAAAATGCAGGGTTTGGAAATACTTCAAAGATCACCATTTAAACAAAAGAATACACCCTAACGATAAAATCCTTAGGAGGAAGTGTTTTTTGAGGAATGCTTCTGACTTCATACTCTGTGGCAACTTTTCTGATGTAAATATGATTTGGAATTAGAGACATTAAAACAAAATTATTATCTCTGGGAAATACATGAAATAATGTATTCAGTGACTCTTTTGGTAAAAATTAAAAGGAGATAGTGCATAAAATCCAAGCAGTTTGTGGCCTATATTAAAAACTCAATCAACAGTCATTTTCTTTTGTGTATGTGTGTGGGTGTGAGTGTATTTGTCAATTAAAGTGCATTCCTTTGGAGTCAATAATAAACCTGGAAGTTGAATATAGTGATTCACTTGGATTTAGTTTATTCTTATACTCTGTTAAATTATTACTAAGTATAGATTCTGATAACTGAATTGATTTAATCAGCAATGATCACTTCTTCTGAGGGAAAGCTCATTAGATATATTATAATGCAATGTTGAAAAGTACTATTCCTACTAGCACCATTATTTTATATTGGGATTTAAAAAAAAAAAAAAAAACAAAAACAACACCATAGTTAGAACTCACTGGGAAAAGTTCAAACCCCAGCAGGAAAAACTGCAAGTTTGAAAGGACCTATTATTTGAAACAGGCTTTTGTGGGTCAAATATTTTCTAATCACACCTTATTTTTGAACTCCAGTACTTTATAGTCTGTTCATTTTCACTTGCTCACATCACAGGCAAAGCATAGAAAACGGAAATACATTCGATAAGTGAAAAAATGCCTAGAGACTTTCCCGAGAGCAGTTAATTTAGATAAAATCCTAGTCAAATGCAATTCTAACCACAGAGACTGGCAAGGAGGAACTTTGGTGTTCTGTTGTCAGAAGTCCAAGCGATGTGCAAGATACAGGTAATTCTCCCCCCCAAATTCGATTAAGATCAAGGTCATGAAACTACTACTTATGGAACCCCAGAAGGGTGTCTTTAGCTTTGAAATCACACCTCTGCTTGGCAAGGATATTCTCGGTCTTTTCTGAAATGAATCAGAGAATCACCAGGGTCATGACGAAAAGTTCCACCAATCCCCCTAGCCATCTATCTCCCTTTGTATCCTGAGGAGCAGGGCTCAAGCCATGTGACCTGAAGGTAGAAGGTGTCAGAAAGCCTGTGGCTGCGTGGTTGCCCACCCATCTAGGAGTGTACATTCCAGCAGCTGCTGATGTCACCAGTGGCTGATTATTTTTATCAGGTAATGACACAATATTATGGGGAATATTTTTGGCCAATGTGATACTCCCATTAAAGATCCAAATACAATTACATTCTTGTTTTTTGTTTTTGTTTTTCGTCATTACCCCAGAGAAAAGAGCTGATTAGAATTTTGAAAAGATTTTTTAAACAAGTCTTCACAGTTTCTTTTTAGGGGTGGTGCAGAGTATGATGTTAATTTAATAATCGTATCTTCCGGTATCATGAAAGTGTCTTTTCTAAACAATTAAAAGTAACTCTTTACAGGAGATGTTTTATTTGCAAACTGAACTACTTCAGATCATCTAGGGCTTGACCAAAAGCAACATGGAAGTAAAGGTAATAAAATGTTCAAGGTCTTGGCCAAGAACTGGGTGGGTTCGTTGTAATTCTCTACTTGCTGTCTCAAGGGACTCTGACATCCACTGCCATTTATTAGACAGGTAATTTCATGTGGAAACACCCCTTGCCTGATTCATTAACGAAAGCATATTCCAAACATTTGCATATATCTTGAAATATTATGCAAAGAAAACAAATTTTAATGAATCTTTGTCAGACAGAGCTCAGGGAAGAGACAAAGTTCATCTGGCTGAATCTTAAAATCCTTTGTCACATTATTATTCACCTGATGATCATCAAACATTAATCATCCTCAGTTCTGAAGGGCATGTTGGGAAGCATGGGCACCAAGGAACATTTTGAGAATGAGTTTTTTTCCTGACACCACAGTGTTAGGGGTGGAAACACTAAATTCATTGCACCGCACAGAGGTGATAGAGGATAAGATTCAAAGCCTGGGTTGCTTCGTGACTCTGAGCCACAATTGTGAGTAGAATATACAGCTTTTTAAGAAAATGCAACATTTTCACCATGCTGCCCACAGAGAAGCCTCCCAACAGCTACACTGGGGTGGTCTGTGCAAACAGTCATCTACTTGTTTTCAAGGCCAGCTTCAAAAAGGAAGCAACTTTCCAGTTCAGATAATAACTGAGGTTCTAATAGCAGGCCTCCTGAATGTTCAGTTACAGGAGAGCCCCCGGGGGGCAAGACTGTTTACCTGTACTTGCAGCTGTAGATGTTCACCAGTCCTGTCAGGGCAGACCCGGCGCTCTCCACGTTGACCTCAACCACAGACAGCTGGTCTGCTTCTGTGGCATATTCAACCACGACCACATAGTGGCCCACCTGAGGGACCTGCAGCCGCAGGTGCAGCTCCACCTGTCAGAGCCCAAGCAGACAGACCATCATTCCAACGTGCAGTAAACTGGATTCATTTACATAGGCAGCAGGGGGAATAGTGCTGAGCAGACACCTGGAAATTGCTTTATATGTCGTATGGTAAGAACTGTGGTCCTATAGGTTGGTGTGACTAATAAAATACAGGATGCTCTGTTAAGTTTGAAATTCAGATAAATAACACATAATAATTGATTATTTATCTGAAATTCAAGTTTAATGAGTCATCCTGCATTTTTATTTCTTAAATCTGGCAACCCTACTTACAGGGACTTCTACTCCTTTTACTATACATTTATTTGCATTGTTTCTTGAGGCAAAAGGAATTTCCAGTGGGGGGAATCAGAAAAAAGGAAGTAAGCCTTGAGGATCTTTAACTGTTGTTTAATTTAAAAGGGTACATTAAATTATATAACTGAAAATAATATAAAAGTGACACACCCTCCACTCCTGAGATTATGATGAATGATAGTGTGGTTTTCATACTTCCAAACCACTTGCTGTAAATGCACATTTACATATTACTTTTTAAAGAAAATTGTGTTCATAGTAGACATTAGGGACACTTTTGCACCATCAGCAGAGCTGAGCAGGTACAATAGAATCTACATGATCCACAAAGCCAAAAATATTTACTTCCTGGCCAACAGAAAAGGGATGTCACCTGCCATCACCTACTGCTTGGAGTCTGGAATCACATTCCCTCAACCTGCATGAGCTTGAGCAAGTACTCAATATCTATGTGCCTCTCCAAAATGAGGATAACAAAAGTGCAAACTTCTTAAGATTATTGTGAGGATTAAATAAGTTAATATATGAAGAGCTTTAGGAACTGTATTTGGCACATCAGTATTTCATGTGTCTATCAATACCTACACATATACTTCATTTTTCTAATGACTGCCTGCCATTCCCTACTATGAATACAAATTAATTTATTTAATGAATCCCCTAGTGATAGAAACTTAGGTTGTGTCTAATTTTCCCTACAACTTATAGTAATATATAAATATATATGTATGTGTGTGTATATATATGTGTGTGTATATCATTATGCTAGTGTGCGTGTGTGTGTGTGTGTGTGTGTGTGTGTTCATATATCTTCTTAAACTAATATTTCTATAAGTTCCCTAGAAATGGAACTGCTGGATCAAAGTGTGTGTACATACTTAATGCCTTAGCCAATATTAGAATTACATTTCGCAGCATTTTAACCTATTTCAACCCATAAGCTCAGGCCCAGCCAAGCTTTATCACAATTAAAATCTTTCTGTCCCTTGCCATCAGGAAATCCACATTTACTATTCCTTCTTCACTATCCTGAACCATGCAACTGCTCTTTTCCACAGTGATTTTCCTATCACTTAAATAATAGAAAGATTTCCCTCAGGGAAAAAAATGTGGATTATCCATACCACTTTTCTACTCTGTGTTACAGAATGAAATATAGCTCTGCCATTGGTCCACATGGGGGAGAGGTTATTACTAATATTTCTCCCCTGGGCATCTCCAAACAAAGGCTTAGCTGTTTTCACCCCACCATAAAATACACACAAGTCAATGATATATTGAGCTTTCTCCCAGAAGTTATTTTGGCTGCCAATTCTATCATGGTACTTTATTATAATTTTCTATTACTCTTTCAACTCTGAGTCCTATGGATTGATTTTTGGAAGACTTGCTGGAGGGTTTTAAATGTATTTGATGATAAAAATGAGTTTCGGAAACTCAGATAAAAGACATAAAAGATTGCAAACAAACTTCATTGTTTGCTGTTTGTTATCGGCTATTTATCTTTGAAAAGGGGCCTTTCATGGAGTCATTGTCAGCCTGGAAGGATTTTTCTGGGTTTTTGGCATAAAACTGCCCTCACATAGTTATCAGTTTTTCAGAATAAAAATATAAAAAATGGGTTTATCAAATCTGTTACTTAGACAAAACTAAGAGGGTTAACATGTCAATAAATGTTTATTAAACATCTACTCAATTCCAGCCCATCTGCAAGATTATGTGTATACAATGGGAAAAAAGACAGACTTCACACAGGATTTAATCAAATAATTGTTAGACAAATATAATATTAAATTACACATGACAAATGGTCTGAAGAGATAATATGGGAAGACCAAAGGGGGTTCTTAAGCTAGCCAGGGAGATAAGAGGGGAGGGAAATAATTTCCTGAAAAAGAAACAACTGAGCTGAGCACTAGAGGACAAGGAAAATAATCAGACCATGAGGGGAGGGAATAGCGTTCAGGTAGAGGGAATAGCCTACGGCAAAAGATTAACCCACACCATACAGTGCCATAGGGTGGCATATAATGTTAGTCTAAGAGACTGATGGCAAGACATAGTGATGAGGAATAGCAAACAAGAGGAGGTATGATAAAAGTGGGAGGTAAGAATGGCAGTCTGATAAGCCAATACATTTTTTGTCTCTATGCTAAAATCAATAAGATATTATTGTAATGTTCAAATTGTGCGTGAGGGTGGGGTGAGATGGTCAGTGATGATTAGATGTCTCTATCAAAATAAGTATGCTGACTACCATGGAGAATGGACTAGGAGATGCAACAGATAGGAACTGATATGAGTAAGCTAACTGGGCACCTATTGCAGAGATCTTTATGAAAGATGATGGTGTACTGGACAAGAAAGAGAGATTAACAGAAATAAGAGAAAATTTGGGAAGTAGACTTGTGGTGGGGCAGTTCATATAAAAAGCTGGGGAAAAAGGTGTTGATAATTTTCCACCTGGGTTTTGACTTCAGAAGAAGCCATGGAATTTGCAGACCAAAGACCAAAACTGTGGCATTGTGAAATGGAACTGAATTAAGCCACCCATACGCTCAGTATATTAACTGATACTGCTATCTTAATATCATAACAATAGAGGTAGCACACTGTGATGCCTACCTCTGAGGTAAGGGCTTCAGAGGACAAAGAAGACATCACAAAACTAGTAGACTGCAATAGGTGTAGAAAAGTGGGAGAAGACTGAAAAAAAAAATACTCTCACGCAAAATAAGTCTAAAGGCCTGCAAATAAAATAAGCCCCCAAACACATAAAGAAATCTAATATTAAGAAACATAAGCAATAATATCATCAATTAGATGAGCTCATTTGAGATGAGATTAATTCCATGAAATAGTCTGACAAGGACTTCAAAATCACTATATTGGGGCTTCATCTGAAATCCTCAAACTCTGAAAGTAAATCTTTTTTGTAATTTGTTTGGTGGCAAGCCTAACCTTACTTTGATGGCAAAATCTGACCTGAACTGATATAAGACCATGTGTAATAGTGTTTATGGATTTCCCATGTAGGACCTATTCATGTTTTTCTTTGAAAAAAGAGTAACCTGTTTGATTCCAGGGCGTTGCCCAGGACCCCACTGAAGCTGGTATATGTGTGTGAAAATGTGTACCCATGTACCATTTTATCTTTTTAAACCCTTGAAAATTCTGAATTTATTTTGAATTATAAACCCAAAAGAAAAAAGAAGAGTGAAAGAGATCAACAAAATGAAAGAGACCACAGAAATCAACAAAATATTGGAAGCTGGACAGCAAGTGGATGTTAATAATTAAAAAGACCAAAGAAAGCTGAAATCCAATGTCTTCGTGTATGTGTATAGGGTTGGAAGAAAAAATTTGAAATCATAAAACAAGAAAAATAGATCAGAAAAGACAAAGATTGGAATAAAGATAAAGGAATAAACTATTGAAGAAAAACTCAAGAAAATTTCCCAGAATGATGGATAGAAGTTTTCAGGCTCACTGGGTCCACTAAGAGCCCAGCACACTGGTTAACACATTATCTATACCAAGGTATATCCTTGTGAAATTCAGAACACAAGAAATGAAGAGATGATCCCAAAAGCTTTAAGAATGGAGAAGCAGTCACATCCCAAAGAAAGGGACTCAGAATGTAAGTTCTCAACAGTAGCACTTAAAGCTATCAATCAATGGGAAAATGTCATCAAATTCTGGAGAGAAATTATTTCTAATCTAGAATTCTATATCTTACTAAAGTAATAAATGAAGATTGAGAGCAGACTAAAGATATTTTCACATATGCAAGATTTCAAAAAAAAGAAAAAAGAAATACCTTCTATGAGTAGCCTTTCTCAGGGATATAATGTATCAAAATGAGAAAACAAATTTTTTTAAAAAGGTGGGAGTAGGAAACAAAGGGATGGCAGGGGATGAGTAGACTACGGTGGAAGATTATGGGTGCTTTGGTGGTGGGTGTGGTGCAGTAACATATGTGAAGAGGTATAATAAATAAATAAATAAAATTTTATTTTTTAAAAGATTTATTTATTTATTTATATAAGAACTGGGCTGTAGACCAGAGATGCAGGGGATGAGAGGATACACCAGAGACAGAGTGGGGAGCAGAACAGGCAGATCTACTGAAATACACTGCTAAGGGGAGCAGTGGGCAAGACAGCAGAGGTCTGCCATGCCCTGTGGGTCAGCACCATGGCCAGGGATTGAACTCAGGCCACAGTGGTGATAGTGTGATAGCACTGAGACTTAACCTCTAAAATAAAATTTTACAATAAAGTTCCAATTGTCAGGAAAAAGAGGATCCAATACCAAGGAGAAGAAAACAGAATATCTAGGATCATGTTGCAGTGATGAATATTTTCAGAAAATGACTATGTTTAGGTTCAGAGACTGAACCTTGAGTGAAAAAGAAAGATGAAGCAGTCCAGGGAAGATATCTCCAAGAAGTGCCTTGGTGGCGGTAATTTTATGGGGATTAGACCTGAGAGGTGAATGAACAACGATGTAAAAAATATATAATAAACAAAACATAAATCAGAAAAAAACAAAAGAAAGAAAAGGGAATATAACATTCATGGCTCCTGTGTGAGACAAAGAGCCACAAATAAGCAAAGGAGGTCACTCCATAGAAAGTGAGGCAAAGACAAAAAACAAAGAGAGAATGAGAGGTCTCTGTGAGAGCCAGGTAGATTTGTCTCTTGTAGATTCCTGAGAGATCTCAATGGACTTAGTTCCTATCTTGGGAGTCCTGCCAGACTCTTATATACTAGAGAAAAAGGTCCTTTTAATGAGCTAGATTTAGTGAGTCACTCTTCCTTACAGCCCAGAGACTTGACGAGAATGTACACTAGCAATATATGATATGAACTGAGCAATCACTTTGTGATGGGCACACCGACAAGAGCCCTACATGGACGGTCTTAGTTAATAATACACGAGATAGGTGCTATTCTCATCCCCATTTCGTATACTGGTAAACTGAGACCCAGGGAGCTTTCACAGTGAATTCCTAGTGACCCAAAACAGGAACCCAGGTCATTTCATTTCAGAACCATCCTTAACCATCACCCTACACATTGTCCCTAAATGGGAGGAAGGATGACTCTACATTATTCCAGGTGACTTGTGATAACCCAAAATTAAACATTACAATGAACCAGATTTGGTTTGATATAAAAATGACTAAATACCAAAAATTTACAAAGAACTCACACAACTCAACAAAAAAAAAGCCAATAACCCAATCAAAAAATGGGCAGAAGAGCTCAAAAGGCACTTCTCCAAAGAAGAAAAGCAAATGGCCAACAGATACATGAAAAAATGCTCAACATCACTTATAATCAAGGAAATGCAAATCAAAACCACTATGAGATACCACCTCACACCTGA